>JABASD010005883.1:0-11357 GCA_019776165.1 Pogonognathellus flavescens
TAGTGTCGCGGTACTGTAGTGTCGCGGTACTGTATTGTACGGTACTGTATTGTACGGTACCGTATAGTCCGTGTACTGTAAAGTCGCGGTACTGTAATGTACACGGTACTGTAGTGTCCGGTTACCGTGTGCGCATATTAATTATGTGCATTGTAAGCATAGGTGTTCATGTGTGTGGTGTGTGTGATCATGTTAAATGCAGATAACATTTATGATATGCGGGGAGTCCGTTTTTGTTTATAATTTTAACATTCATTATAAAATATAAATAGTTCATTTCTTGTCTAAACAACAGTAAAAGATGCGACAATAATGAACGCAGCTTTTGTTGAATGATGGATGAAAAATATAAATGTGAAGGTTGTGACGAACAGGCAAAACATTCATATTCATTTCTATGAAATAGCGTTTTCTGCCTGTCTATTTATCTATCGGTTTATTCCTACAACATCCCCAGTCCCCAACATTAAGTTGTGTGCGTTCCTAGCGGTAATGCTGTTGTGAAGAAAGAGTATAATACAGCGGCGCTCTTCTGATTTTGATCTAACCAAAAAACTCAATTTAGCCTGGATTCTGGATGGTTTACGTTAGGTTTGGCGCGCTCACCTCATTTGCATAACAATAGCGACTCCAGCATTGTACTTTACATGAAACTTGTCAAACCGAGCTAGTGTCTGCCTGGTTAGATCCAAATCAGAGATGAGTAGAGCGGTACACAAACCAAAACCGTTTTGGCTGTGCGGCCTAATCAGCCATGAGGCAAATACCTTTATGCCAATGGGTGTCCCCCTACTCATAGCGGACGATGTGTGAAATCTTTATATCAAAGATAATTTATGGGAATTTCCGGAAAGCTGTCCGTCCGTCATTCATCACCACAATGACTTGAGAACGGAATGAGATATTTTAAGATACACATCTTTGTGGGATCTAGTGATATAGGTTAAGTTCGTATATTATGTGGAGTCAATCCTTAACATTTACTCTGTAGGCCAGCACTTTACATTTGAGAGTAACAGTCATTTATTAGTATAATGCTGCAAACTTTAAAACTGCACTTTCTTTCATCCTACATCCTAAGCGACACCATGCGTACTAATTTCTTTTGAAATCACAATTGTTTAAAAAGTTCTGCATTTAGTAATTGTAGGAAGCTATAATTTTGTCCATATTTCTACAAACATGTATAAACACCTCACTCCAACCAGTTTGAACACAATGGTTTATTTTCAAATGGTTCAATGTGAAAACCTTCTGATGTATGTTCTCGCTTAACAATCACAAACTTTTTCATTTCTTTTGATGTCCTGGTACGTTTTCGTTTAAAAACGCGACATTTTCTCTTCTTTAATTTCCGTATAATATGTAAAATTATGGGGTCCTATCATTTGCATTTGTAGGATTTTCATTAGATTCGTTTCGCATAGAGAAATTCTCATGGCACCCGTGCCCGTATAAAAACCTCAAAATTTGTAGCATCCCCCATTCCATTACAATGGCGATACCTCGGCTGCCATGTGAAGATTTTGTACTTGTACCATTTGTAAAGACTGTACTCAATGTTTTGTATCTACCGAACCCAGACAGAGCAAATCGTATGTTATTCTGTGACTCAAATCCACTTCGATGTAGAACTTGAGTATTTGCCAGCTTATATGAATTCATGACTGCAAACATTCGACCTAAAATAATTGAGTGAATTGTTAACTTTAGATATGCCTACTGCCCAATCAGAAAGACTCAAGACAAACCACTCTTCGAAAGAAAACTCAAAACCCGAAATTCGACGAAAACTTCTCTTTCGAGATTCCTTACCGAGAATTGCAAAGGCGAACATTACAGGTGAGTTAAGCATGGATATAATATACGTTCTATGAAAGGTACACAGACAATTCTCAGATTTTCTGCTAGGGTGAGTCAAAGATTCAAACGAATTCACTTACAGTGCAGCGTTAGACGCAGGATGAGCAAATATAAATTACAGTTGGTAACTAGTTCCTAGAAAAACAGATAACGATTTCCAAGTAAATGTAAATGGAAACCGAGTGAAAGGATCAGCATCGGTATTGCTAGTTTGCCCTTTTGTAATGCCTAGCTTACAATTTGTCACGTAAAACTGGTAAAACAAAGTTCGTTGATTAATTGACTATTAGTATTTGCACCATCACAATATTAACGGAATTCGTTCTTGTGTATCAAGTAATTTTAACATACAAAAATGTCTGAAACACTACATATCACTCCCGGAAAAAATGATTTAATACTTATGCATACTTTGTGTAAGTGCCCTATAAATACTTTCGTACTACTATCATTATCATTATCTTCAGTGCTGAGCTGACATTTTTAAGAACGCAAGTAGTGAATTAGATTGACATACAGGCGCAGAATACGTTATAAATTGCCCAGTACACACTACGTGGTAAGTAAGAGCTAAAATGTATAAAGTCCCTAAATGGGATCTGTAACTCTACGTACAGTGACAAAATCACAGGAAATTTTTGAAACACAAAAAGAAACATCTCTTCGAGTAAGGCTGAAGAACTTTTTAGCGATTATAAAAAGTAATAAAAATCTCTGCTTGGATTTAGCAAGGAATGGAAGGTGTTCGTTTTTAAGGTGGCGACGACATAATTGACACTATCTGAAATAGTTCAAAGTGCACAGCTTGTAATATTATGTACGACATGGGAAGTGTTACTAATGGAGAAGTAGTTTTAGTGAAGAGGACATACATGGAAGGTGTAAAAAGAGATTTTCTTACAAAGTGGGACAATTTAGCCAATTAATCCAAAGTGCCTGAAGCCTCAAGCTCGCCTCAAGCTCTTCTAAGTTTGCCTAAGTTAGATAAGTATAGACGCGTATATAAAAGTTATGTCTTTTTTCTGTACTCATATGCTTATACGTATAATATGCCTTTCAGTTGGACACCTCCGACATACCTCGCCAAATAAGTTTCTCTTTCTACGACGTCAATAAAACCAAAGGATTGAGTTAATCTGGAAACATGTCATTAAATAAGTGCGAGAAGAATAAAGTCTTTCTTTACTGAATTAACTGCCACACTTAACTTTCTCCAAATTGCACACTCGTTCATGAAATTTCCAATATTCCAACGTGTCTTTTTCTTAGTCCGCTTCAATACTTTCCTTCACTTTCACATTTTCAACACATCTAATCGTATTTTAGTCTTCGGTCTACCCATTACAGTAGACTGTATGCTACTACTAGTATTCCGCACTTTCACTACATACCGATACTATACCTTTTGGAGGTGGAAATCTAAACTAAAGTCGCGTACTTTCTCCATTCTAGATTTTGAATCATTTACTATTTTCAGCGTCTTTTATACTGATTATTGACAATGCGCTACAGCCTACTACAGAAAAGCAAGATGACAGAGTACACAAATAATTTGGTAAATAAGTTTGTTGTGTACAGACTCAATTACCTTACAACATAATACAGAGTCAACATGCTGTGTATCAGATGTACAGATACATGCGAACACAAAGAAGTAGATCAATAAGCGGCGCTGCTGAAATGTAAGTGTACTGTTACGTACTCTGAGTGAGTGTATAAAAAATCTCCTCTCAAATCAGTCAATCCAGTTGCAGGTTTTCTCCCGACAAAGTTGTCATATCTGTAACTGTGTGTGAGAAAGAAAAACAGCGTTTCATGTTTTCTAGTCCATGCTGCTCAATTCTCAGGCTGACAAAACCAACTACGCAGATAAGCCAGAATCTAATCTTAGAATTCGTTCTACAAGGTAGAAAACATTTCTCTTACGCAAAGGAAATATATTATAGTCGCTAGCGTGGGAATACTTACACCAATAATGCGTGTGCAAGTAGTACAACCTTAACTAAGGGAACGTGCACATAAAACGTGTGCAACATTTGGATTTCTTTAATCCAAAAGTATTCTCTACACTATCCTGTTCAGCTCAACTCACGTTGATCCAACACAGTATGCAGTCTCAGTTCACACTTCTTTATATTACGAAGTTTACTGATTGTGACTAATATAAGCCATCCCATTAACGAAAGGCTACTTATGGGGGCAGAGGGATCGATTTGTCCGTATCAGAGGTCAAAATCAATGTTTAAGTGTATTTTTAGTTGATGTTTGCATAATTGTACCTTTCTTCACTTTCATTCAAGTTCTTCGAACTTTCACACTACATGCAGGGTTCCTCTTCTCGATATCCCCTTCTGTATATCATGGAAATGTGAGGGAATTTCAAGCTTTCGAAAGCTTCGGCTTTACAAAGCATTACAAACTCATTTTTTGCCAAATTTTTTAATCGCGTACTGCTATATTTAACAATATATTTAACATAGTAAGTAGATAACGGTTTTTGCTTCTAAAAGTAAAACTAAGTGACCATAACATGGATTAAACTTAGAGAAACTAGAGATGAAACTTTAGCTGATAATAAGAACAATTTTACGGGTGAGTTGGTAAGCAATTAAGCATATACGTAAGTATATTTAGTATACCTTGTAGTATCGCATTTTAAGATTTCAAGAATTTCCAGAGTAAACTATACTTAACATACCATACATAACATAATTATAGGAAGTTTTCATTAACAGCGTTACGTAATTTTAGGGGAGTAGTCCTTACACAGTGAACAGTGGTTACACCCGGGGGGGGGGGGGGGTACGTAATTCGCACAATTTTAGTAACATATTATGTGCAAGTTCCCTAACTACACAATACATACCACTCGTTCTTTCTACACGGTCTGCTTTTGCAGAGTACAGGTCATGAGCATGACTACTAAAAGTTACTACGTTCTTGTGTTAGAGGATTAAGACTGTGTATGTGGGTGATATGTTTTTTGCAAGATGTTTGATATAGACATGAGGCATAATATGAGGTATTTAGGTTTAGTACATTGAGCACAATCAGGATCATTTGGTATTAGCTGAAGATTTTAATGAAAGTAGCTCCCAGGGAGTCAGAAACGAAAGAAGTACTTTGAAGAGAAGCATAAAGGACAATGTTCACTCCTTCGGCTTACTACGTCGTCTCTGGTGATCGCAAACTTTTCCCTTGAGAGGAATAAATACACCAAGAACATTTTATTTCTCTGTCTGAAAATTTTACGTGACTCATTCTGTCTCTTGCAGTGATGTAGTGTAATGTTAAGTTTGGTAAGTATAAATAGTAGGCGTGTGTTAGGCATAGGATAAACTTCCACGTAACAATGAATAAATTCACATAAAAAAACACGCAAGAACTACAGGAGAATGGACATGAAACTTACAGTCAAGTATAGAAGTAATTCATTGCTTTCCTCAAATTTTTGACATTAGAATTAAGGACAGAGTTTTCAGTTGTACTATAATGCATCAGTACACTAGAAAAACGACATTTCCTCGAATTTAAAATAAAATATCAGTGCGAACAACACGCAATTTATCGCAATAGAACAATATAGTTGATCGTAAGTTGAAGGTTACGACTACGAAAAAGATATGATGGAAAAATTAATTTGCGTGGTATACTTTCTTACAACCAACGTAACAAAAAAAGTTGGCTGAAAAGAAAATTGAGTATATTATATGAATTTCTTGGAATTAAAAAAAGATTAATGATGTGGCAAACTTTTGATTATTGGTAAAATATTGACAAGTGAAATGGAATTGGAATTCCCTCTTTGATAATATACATGTTAAGGTGAAGTGAGTGAAAGTACTTCTGGGCGAGAGTGTGACTTTGACAGGAATGTTGTAATATTGGTGTTTGAATATGTGTAATGAAATATGTATGTTGGTGCTTGTATGAAGTGGATGTACTTCGCAGGAGAAGTTATGGGAAGATTTTTGATTTTGTGAGCAGATGTTGGTGAAGGACTTTGACAAGTATTCAAGACATCGAGTAGTGGGTCAAGTGCTGTTGCCATGTGCTGATGTGAACGTGGTCAAAGGAGTTCATCTTTGGAAGCCACTTCAGCCTGTTCATTCCGTAAGCTTTAACATTTACACAAGCATTCGTATCAACTATCAAAGTATTCCTCCTACACGAGTGATGCAAGAATTTGAACTGAACAAGCACCTTAAGTACTTAAGGACTGAACATTGGCACAAGGGTCGTTATCTGCTTAAGTGCAAGTGTAGGGCAAAGTGTAGCAGCACTCCACACTCTACACCGTTTAAAACACGGAATGTAATAGAACTGCCTCATCAGCTGTAGCGTCCATGTTGCAATTCTCAAGTCCTCGTGCACTTGACATTTTTAATTTGAATGTAAGCGTTGACAGCGTTTCAAATAGCGAGTATAGGCATAATAGCTATGTATAAAAAGTGTAGTTCTCTTTTAAGCAACATAATCTTTTAAAGTCGACAGCCGAATGAGTAGAGCCCATGAGAATGTGAGGATGTACTAAAAGGGAAGTGGAACTTGAGAATTCCGTTCACATCTGTGGACTGCTTTACTTTTAGCACGTATTCTTTCCGTATGTTTAACCTGCGTGTCTTGTGCCAACTGGAAAACAAAGCTTTGTGTTGGTAGACTATCGATTTTCTTTTTCTTCCGACCAGGCAGTCTGCTTACCACAGTTGGTTGTATTTAAAAGTAAACGTAGCATCTTATCTGTTTCTGTGTTTTCATGTCATACGCTTCTCAGTTCACATTTCTGTCCCGATTCCATTGCGTGTCTGTAATTTGTCAGTGAGCACTGCAACTACGCTTCTGTAGTTTCTTCTTTACTGCCTAACTTCTTTTTCCACAAGTAGTCCAGCAATTTATTAAATAAAGCCCATGCAACTTCTTTTGCTTTTTATACTTCTCACTTTCGTGTCTGTCTGTCTGTGCATAGATAATCTTTGGGTGCACCTGCCCTGATAAGCCGCGCACAACTAGCGCACACAAGTTACCATAACTATTAACGTTTCTGTAAGTAAATAGACTGACCCAAGTTCGCTTTTGTGTATATCCTTTTTAGCTGGGTTAGGTTTATTCTCCAGGATACATTCTGTTAGCAAAGCAGCACAGTCTCAAATGTTTACATTTGTATTTAGTGGAGGTACTAACAAGCTACACGACTCACAGAACTCGTGTTACTTTTGTGATTCGGATTTTGTTCCGCCACCACCGCAGACTCCAGATATTGCCTACAGGTTCTCTCATGGGAAGTTAAGCACAGTATTCTCCAACGATTTCTCTAAGCAGTCTCAACGGACCATCTTCACACTGAATGTGAACGAGTGAATTTTAAGCCACTCATCAATGTTAAGTCCGAAAACCCACTTTATTATGACATTTAAAGTTACAATTGACTGATATGTGCAGTGAGAACATTGTCTTGTCGGTTGAGGCTGCTCTGAGAAATCGTTGGGTGAACACCGTGCTCAACTTCCCATGAGATAGAGACAGAGAACAGACCTACAGCCGATGTCTGACCACCACCGCTACAATTGTTGTAGCTTGCTATTGAATTTGCCATGCATCGTTAGTTTACTTAAATTGCGGACCTGGCAGAGAATTCTGATGTGCTGTTATGTCGATGTGATGCTATTTGCTATATCTGTGTGTACTTTTAGTTTTCTATTGTGTGATTGTGTTGCAGTAATGTTGTCCATGTGAATGTTCGGCGGTGTGTTTGTGTTGCGAATTTGGTCTGTTTGGGTGTCCATTATAAATGACGAGGTGCAGGTGTAGGGTCCAGTTGGCTGTGTACGAGCAGTTTGCAGTTGCGTTCTTCTACGATGTAAATAGAATTTAATTTTACATACCATAAGGTTCGCTTGGGATGAAATTAACTACCCACTAACTAATACTGTGTTACTTATAGCATAGCCATAGCCTAAGACAAAGTTTTATTTTGCAATATTCTTCAGTTATACTATTAATACTATACAGCAACACAATTGCAGCGGTATGTAACAGCTTTAACAGCATACCTAATACATACTGTGGCCAAACCCACCAAAAGCTAACCGCCATATTGTAATGATTTCAGCTTGGATTATGGCATCTCTATTGCTACTTATAGTCCGATAATCATAATTAAAGTTGGAAAAATCTCGGGAGACTAACCTTATTGTATACTATACTAAACATATATGATTATTGCATGTTTATAACAATAATTTAACCAATAACATGATTTAAGCCAGGAATGTATTCAATAAAAATGCTATACAGACTAAGATGTGAGAGGCTAAGATTATAAGTTAATAATCTTATAACACTACCTATGTATGTTTCCAATCGTGCCGAGAGTTTGAAGAGATTACAAGAGAAGCAAACAGAGAAAGCATTTATTAGTATTCACAAAGTGTTATGGCAGGAAAGGTCAGAGTTTCTTTTAGCCTTTTGCCGTGCCGATGGTTAAAATACAGGGATTTTGTATCAACAGATTTCACAGGAAGATTTGGGAGAGATTCTTTTCTCTTTGTGTTTCCTCCCCGCTGCTGGAAGACTGAATGTTGATGTTCTAAGGGCAAAGCAGCTTCTTCCCACTGACCTCGTTGGAGGAGCGGGTAGAAAATTCTATACACGCTATGAACATATAACATTTTACACTTTCTCCAAGGTATAATAATCGTTATCTATAGTCATTCTTTCCCTCTAATAATTTTGCAGCTCCGTACGTAAAAGTATCTCTGGTGATTAACGATCGACATGTGAAGACGAAAAAAACTTCTTACAAGAAATATACGTTGGACCCCGTTTTCAACGAAAGCCTCAGGTAAGAAAACTTTAGTTTTCAAACTATTATCACATTTCGTTGATAATAATTGCTCAGAAGAAATGGCAGTCTGAATTGTCTCTACAGTTCTCGGTTATGGTTTGCAACATTAGTGTTCGTTACAAACAATATATAATACGGAGCACCACAATTACTTCAAGTTCTACAAGCGCTGCTGAAGCACTTACTATGTACACCAGTCCACTTATTTTATATAAAGGACACTCTCTATACTTCAGCCGATATAAAATATGTCTATCTAATGCGTAATTTTGTCCCCGGCCTATACGATACGCTTCTGAATGTATCTTAACAAGCATTATCTCTTAAGATTTATATTTCATCTAATGTTTCTGCTCGTTCTGCGACATTTTTCAATGATGGATTAGCATGTGATGCTGATCAAGCTGCTCCATGATGTAACACGAACCGAAGGAAGCTATGTAAATGCGCAATTGTTGTTCAGTTTCCACACTGAAGATGTGACAATACATGCAAAATTAGCAGGGAGTTTTAAATAAGCGATAATTTTATTACTGGATCAGTAATAAAATTGTGTAAGAGAGAGCACAAGGCAATAAAACAAAAGTTATGAAACCATAAACAAACAGAGAGAGAATTGCAAGACTCTGCTTGTGCATTGCATGCAATTTGCATAGAGGCGGCAAACGAGCCAAGCCGTTAACGAGCTGAGCCGATAAAGAGCTGAGCTGCTAAAGTGCCAAGCTGGACGCATAAGCACTGGCTAAGCAAAGAATTGTTAGAGCTGGTGCGAAGCACGGTATTTTTGAATAAGTGGGAACAATTTCGACACGATTCAATTAAAAGGGGTTCATAGGGTAAAATAGAACTAATTCATATATCATTATTCCGACACTTCTTTCGCTTAGCCAGTGTTTATGCGCCCAGCTTGGCTCTTTAGCAGTTCGGCTCGTTAGCGGCTCGGCTCGTTAAGACCTTAACTAACAGCTCGTTTTCCACCTCTAATTTTGCATGGGTGAGAATGAGAGTACTGACAGTATGCAGTAATGAGAGTAATACGAGTCAAGTGGCATAGTAATTTAAAATTAAACACCTTGCTGTGCAGTGTACATTATCATACCACTTTATATTTAAGAGTGTATGGGGAACATGCATTTTGGGAAATAACTTGCTTTTCAGGGTGCGTGTGTCGAGCTAATAATTCTAACTGTGCACATTTTCGGGCTTCCCAAAGCATCGTTTGGTATGTCATTCAATACCCCAGATTCAGACTTACGTTGTTAAACTTTAATAAATAAAAACTGTTTCCAAGAGGTATAGAAAAACACATGTGTATAAATATACAAAGTGTCATGATGACATAATTTCTGTTTAAATAAAACGTAAGCAGGAAATCGATAGGACTGATCCGTTTTCAAAGGACGCAAAAAATTCACACCTATTTTCAATCTACAGCTGACATTTTTTCGAAAAATATTAAAGAGCACATTATGAAAGAGCATTACTTCAAAAGAGCTTCAAAACAATACATCTGGATTTTTAATTTGACTCTCCAGAGAAATCATTGAATAGCACAAGAATTGCATGGAAATTACACGGCTAACTCCTTCTAAGAACTATTGTTATCTAATTTTGAAAAAAGAAAGTATTTGTAAAGATATCGTCTACATATTTTGAACTAAATCTCTGTGTGGCTAATAAGTTGTGATAACGCGTTCAGGTGAAAGTGACTTTCACTACTTCCTTCAAAGCAGAGTATACTACAAACAATACAACATTAAAAACTCTGCTTTCAATTAACTGAAATGCTTTATACTCGACATTTCAAACTACTACTATAAGTTCTGTGCAACATCAAATTAAGTCACTTAAATATTATAACTTATTCAATGCCACAGCTCATACAATTGCAATTGGAAAGCACTTTTGATAAGATCTTTATGGTTACAGTGGCATTACTGATGTTAGCTATTCTATCCACCTTGCGTTTCCACTCACAGGGACGCTCGGGGAAATAATGAAAAGGCAGCATACATGTGATGTGCACCAATAGTTATTTTCTCCTACCTCTTCATTTTGTCATGCCATGTTTCATTAGAATTTTAGATTCAGAATTCAGTGCATCTGGAAGGAAACTGGAAGTGACTTGCTGATAAAAGTATTCATAAAAACGTATAATATTAAGGAATCAAAAGAATCCACAAGAGAATCAGTTTAATTACTACAAGTTGTGTAGTGAGCAACGTCACGATGGATTACTGCGTCTATCCCCTGTAAAACGCAAGTTAATTAGAATTTCCAAAAACTTTCTTTCAACATTAATCCTAATCTCAAGGTTCTTTCTTCCACATCTCCTTCTCTCACACTCTAATAAAACTACCTAGCTATATACTTTTTCAAATTTCAGATTCTATTTTAGGATAAAGATCACACATTCTCTATCCTTTGAAGGTATATACCTTGAATCCTTCATTTGTAGCCTTACGTAACAGTTTCATGTTCGAAAAGAATACTCAAATCAAAGATCTTCTATGGAATGTGTGAAGCAAAGATTTTATTTGTGTTTGCACTAGAGGCCGGCACCCAACCCAAAACCCAGAAATTGGGCCAACCCAATCGGATTTGGGTTGGGTTGGGTTTCAGTTTTTGCGAAGGTCATTAAAAATGGGTT
>JABASD010005884.1:0-11355 GCA_019776165.1 Pogonognathellus flavescens
GTTATGTAAAACAATGTAGCCGACTTGGCCAAAAATTCCCAGCTCTCTACAAGAATTTTCGCCAATCACTTTTCCAAAATCTTTGGAAAAAAAAATAATCTCTGCCAATTTATTGGTTAGGCACGGCCCGATAAGGGTTAATGTTGTTGATTACTCGGGTATTTTAGGTGAAGCCGATTTAGTATTTGTAACTTCCATTCCAAAAGTTAACGTTGAGTGGCAAGCTATTTTCTACCCTTTTCAATATCACGTGTGGATTTTCCTACTGATATCCTTCTCTTCCGTGTCCATCACAATGATTTTAATTATTGTTTTTCAGAAACAACCCAAAAACAATTTTAGATACGAAAGGATGATCAATGCAATATTTATTCCGGTTCAAATTGCGTTGGAACAAAGTATAACTCGAGTTCCGGGAAGAATTAAAATTTTGAGTGCTCTTTGGATGAGTTTGGCAATTATTACTGGAACTGGTTATAAATGTAATTTGATTTCTTATTTGACTTTCCCCTCTCTTGAAGAGATTCCTGTAAACTTTGAAGAGCTTTCTCAAATGCAAGATTTCAATATTGCTTTGAACCGAATAGGAGTTGTGGAAGAAACATTTTTTACACAAAGTGAATCTCAGACAATCAAATCCATCAGAAGTCGAATGAAAATTATTCCTGACACTGCCGAATGTGTTACTGATGTAGTGTTGGAAGAAAAAATTGTTTGCATAGGATGGGTTCCCCACATGATAAACACAATTGCAGAAACGTTGACTTTGAATCCTCTCGTCGAACCTTTAATTTTTGCAAACACGCCCGCATTTTGGGTTTCTCAGATTATAGCGTTCCAAAAGGATTCTATTATTGTCGATTCATTTAATCCAATTGTGTCAGCCATGTTTGAAAGCTTCATTTACAACAAATGGTAAGCCGAAGTTATCTATGAGTTAAAGAAACAAGGAAAAATGAAAATGATGAATCATATGGGTAGTAATGTTTATAACAAGCTATCAATTATTGTGGAATCAAAGAAAACGGGAAGTAACGTTAAAGCATTAGCAAAAGAAAACGTGACAGTTATATTTGTTATTTCAGTGATAGGATATTTTGTCAGCCTTTTATTTTTCATTTGTGAAATTTTAATTCGTGTATGTTGTGTGATATCTGGGAAATGGGGATTCATTTCTGTAACTGGAAAATTCTTGAGTGATGATCATTGTCTACGACGGTTTTATAGAAGCAACATGGTGGGAAATATAGAGCTGGACAATCTTAATTAGATATAAAAGTTTTTCGAGGCTACAAATCTCTTGAATTTGTTAATATAAAAGTGATCTCACAACGTTGTACGAATTTGTTAAGCAATCTTGTCAATAGAAAGAAGTTTTCACAAAAATGCCGAAAATAAAATAATTACCTTTTCTTGAGTATCAAATCAATCAATCAATCTATACCTTTTCTTGAGTAATTTATAGTATGTAAGAAAAAAAATGTCCATGCTGAATTTTGCTAATTTTGCAGAATATATATCTTAATTTAAAGTATTAATAAAATAAAATAAAAGCCTCTCTACCTGTACTATTAAAACTGCTTTACCAAACGAGTTCTGCTTATACAAAATAATTGCACCCTTGTGTCCTTTTGATAGGGTAATTTACAAGGCAGTTATAGTTATCATTTTTTTCATCGATGGTATTTCGATTGCTTTCTATTATTCATGTACATGTAGGTTTATCTAATCGATATAATTCATGAAACCATCATACTGAATTTTGAACTTTGAAGAGTGGAACCCTAGAATCTTATTTAAAATCCATCCAGTAAACTTGTTTCTTTTTAATAATAACTTCGGACATGAAACAAAACAAATTCAGTTGACATTTAAGTAATACAATGAAAACCAATCATCAGTGTAAAATTTAATTTTTTTATGGTGTGTCTAATTCAGAGTAACACGATGTTTATATTTTTATATTATAATATGTTTATAAGAAAAAAATTGGTATTATTTAGAGTCAAGGGCGTACCCAGGATTTCTATTTGGGGGGGGGGCACACACTCAATTTAGACACACACTCAATTTAGTTCAAAAGAGTCTCATATTCGCGGGTAGCGCGAAAAATTATAGCCAATTTAGGTTAAAATAAGCAGGAAGGAAGGCTCAATAAAATTAATTCCAGTAACAGTTCTATTAACCACGCAGTCTACAATTTTCTTGCTTAGCTTAAACACACTTTGTTATAACTGTGGTGAATTCAGACTGAATTGCACATACATAAACATTCTTTGTTGTCTCAATTTGCCTCGCTTACTTCATTTCACAGTCTCCAGGTCTTTATTGCACCACAACACAACAGTTCAATTTAGCAGTCTACAATGACAACGAATGAAGCTATAAGGTAGTCCGGTAGTGATGCAAACATTCAAAAATGCTTTTTTTCATTTTTGGCGCTTTTGGCACACCAAATCGCATTTGGTGTGCCAACAACTTTAAAAGCAACATGAAATGAAATAAAAAATGAAGAAAGTTCATTTTTGAATGTTTGCTTCACTACGAGAGTACTTTATACCATCATGCGTTGTCCACGTACTTTGGTCTACAGTGTACGAGAAAGTCGATTAAATAGCACAATATTATTGTCTTTAGGAAGAAATACATTTTAGAATTTACGAATGTGTTTGTGCTTTGTAAATAATCAAACTTTTAACAACTGGAAATAAACTAAATATTATTATTATTATTCAAAATGCGGTATTGCACTTTCTGCAAAAATACACTACAAATGCTAAAATAAATTACGTATAATATATATATTATGGAGTGTAAGAGTAATTTGGGGAAAATTTGATTGTTTGCAACGGATTAGAATTTATTATATTATTAGAAGAACAAGTTTATGAATTGAAAAATGGACATTTAAAATTACAAGCTAGAAGCTACATCAATCATCATACTTGCCAAGATAATAGATATAGTTATTGCTACTATTATAGTTTTTATTAGTAACCAAATCTCAGAGCTCCTCTAAATCATTTGTTATTTCTATGCAAAGAACTAAAAGCAATGATAATCAAACCATTTTTTAGATTTAATCTGCTAAGCTAAGATTAAACATTTTCAAACAACTACGGTAATTGTAGTAACACAAAACACAGTAACTACTAGTAATCTGCACATGACCCTTAATTATAGTGCAACCATAAATAGTAGCCAGCTTTCAACAAAAACTCACTTAAAAAATCTGAAAAGTTAGGTAATTCAACTTCATGAGTTTACTAAATAATTTCTATAAAACCTTGGCAAAAATTATATTTTCTAACAATAATACAATTCCCTTGCTAAAAATTTACTTTTTTGAATTATAAATGTATAGTTAGTTTGTTTGTGAACAACAACCGCAACAAACTGCCTACTATTTATGATTGTGCTATAGTAAGGGATAAATTCGATAAGTGAAATACACACATACAATTTTATACATACTCTTCAAGGAGACGATTTGCAACACTTTCAAATAATGTGCCATAAATTGATACCTTCATTTTGAAGAGTTTGGTTTAGAGAGCTTTTGCTGTTGAAGACGACGGTGAAGTTCCTTGAATTTTCTTTCAATCATTTTTTGCAATTTTACATTTTTTGGGTTAACCGTATCCTGGATTTTTGCTGCTGGAAGTAATTCAGATTTTATGGGCCGTTTGAATTTTGGATTTGCAATCCCGTTTAGTTTAATTTTCGGCGAACTATTTTAAAGAAATAAAATTATGTTGTGATGTTTTCAGAGAACTATTACGGTTAAAATATCCATCGATAGTTTGTTTCACTAATTATGTTGCTTGTAATTATAATTTTAATGGTAAATTATAACATGATGTGCAACGATTTACCAAGTGATATTAATTTTCAATTTATTTGGTTACTTTTGATGTTTTTGGTCATCGCCTTGATCAATCCGCTGTTCTTGTGGAGCCATTTCAAGAAACTGATTAGGATCTTCATTAGAAAGTGGAGAAACTTCCACGGGCCTAGTATGCCTGATTATGTGTTTGGCAAATAAATCCTTTGTCGGAAATGAGAACAAACAGAACGAACACCTGTAAGGCTTTTCCCCTAATAATCATTTCAAACGTTTAAAAAAACTTTTCAGCGCCGAATTTTGTAAATGGGAGAGCAATTAATAGTAATTCAATCTAATTTACCTGAATGAGTGAAATAATGTCTCCGAAGTTGTCTGCGGGAAACGAATGCTTTAGGGCATTGAAGGCAAGCAAAAGGGCGTTCGTCGGAATGAATGCGCTCATGATTATTCAGGGTCCATTTTAGTGCGAAACTTTTACCGCATATCTCACAAGTGAATGACTTTTCACCTAAAATGCATTGAAAAATATTTAGGTAAGTTAAATGAAGGACAGTTTTTTGTTTCTCTATGTGTTGTAAAAAATTTACCTGTATGTGTAAGGGTATGCTTCTTTAGATTTGTAGCTCCTGTGAATCTCTTGCCACAGATGTTACACGGAAACGGCTTATCTCCTGTGTGAATTAAATTGTGACAATTTAAACCCTGACGGTTTGCGAATCCTTTTCCGCAGGTTTCACATTCAAAGGGTTTCTCCCCGGTGTGGCATTTTTTATGGCGGTTCAATTTACCCCTCGTGATGAAGGCTCTGTGGCAGATTTTGCATTTGTATGGCCGTTCACCTATAATTAAACAATGAATCCGGAATACATAACATTATAAATACATTATTTCATGTAATTGATAAACAAAATTTGTAAACACTTGCCCGAGTGAAAACGTAAATGATATTGATAATGTGACTTTGCAATGAATCCTTGTCCACATTCACCACATTTGAAAGGCCTTTCTCCTTCTTGACAGAATCGGTGATATTTTATATGAGCTTTGGTTTTAAACTTTTTCAAGCATAAATTGCATTGATATTTCCTCTCATCTCCTAAAATATTCAAAATATATAGAATTTTAAAATATAAATTTACTCGGATTTTACAATTAGTTTCAAAATATGAAAATGTAATCCCCTTTCACACTTAAATGAGTTTTTGCTTTCAGAATCAAATAAATCTATCTATCGCAATAAATAAATCGGTTTTATCTTGCCTTCAATCCCTTCGTAATTTGTTACTGTGATGTAATCAGGAATCAATAATCGGCTTCGTTTCTTGGTTTTCTTCGTCTCTGGTGGGTAATCTTCACAATCGGTGCTCAAATGTTCATTTGACTGTGTAACCGGTTCGGCATATGCCACGCGTCGTTTTACTGCAATTCGTGTTTCAGTGACACGCTTGGAAGGACCAGGTTCAGAAGTCGAAGTTACAATCTCAACTTTTATTGTTGATGGTGAAGGAGTTTTTGAAATCGTCCCGCTGTTTTCCTGACCTGAAGATACCAACTGCAGTGTTCGCCATTTCCTCGGAGAAGAACGACCCTCCCAATTTGTAGATCCTACAATGGATTTATCAAAATAAATTATATCATTATTTTCAAAATTATTACATTGAGAAAATTAAGGATGAATATTATCCTTAAGACGGGTTGAAACATCTAAACTAAAAAGAAAATCTAGATAAATAAAGTGTCTTTGTAACATATGGTTAAAAATGATGTACCGGATGTTGAGGGAAGGACACCGTCGTCGATAACAGATGATACATTATTTGAATTATGAGCAAAATCGGTTTCCAGCAGATTATCTCTGAAAAAGGGATCTTCTTCAATCTCTAACTCAGGTTTAAAAATCTCAGATGAAGAACGAGAATCTACAAGCCAATACAGAATTATTTTATTTAGATTTTTAAGTTGAAATATGGCTGAGAGATATTTGAAATATACCATCGTCAAGTGGTGGAGAAGATATGGAACTTGTTACAATCTCCTCTGTGGTATTGGCAACTAAAGGGTCTTCTAATGAATCTGAATGAGATTTGCGCAATACTCGAAGATTTCTGTTGCAGTTGCTGCTGCTGTTGCCTGGCTGATTTGCTTCTTTCTCTTTTAGCCGCAAGGATTTTTCCCTTTTCAAAATATTGGAACCCTTATCAGTGTTTCCCTCAAAGTTGTGCACTGCAAAACAAGGAAAAAAAATTATATATTTGATTCCAAGTCCCAAATGGTGGGCACTGGTTTTACGAGGAATGTTATATCGTTTTCCATTAGGAGGAATGCATTCTATCAAATACAAATAATATTATGTTTATTTTATGGTCATACAGTCCGAGGATTTTAAAAGGTCCTTCTGTTTGCAAAGCCTGCATCCTTCAATTTGTTTAATGAAGCACGCCTCGCATTTTGCATGATCACACGGGTCCAGAATACGTCTATAGCTCCTTTCCCCAACAAAGTTTGCATTACACAGACTACAAAATCTCCCGTCTCCCGACGGCACAGGTGAGTTTATAGCTACTGGCACTACCTTTTTCCGGGTAAAAAGCCATCTTTTAAAAAACATCATCATTACCACTATGGCTAAAAACATGATAATTTTTAAATACGGTCACTTGCAAAAAAGCTTGCTTTACTGTTTACTAAATCACTTTTTATCGACTTTGTCAATCGTGTTATCAAAATCTGAAGGCGTCACACACTGAATACTACTTTTAAAACTTCTGAATGACACAGAGTGGCAACACCGAATATATAGTCTACTCACTTATAAATTGCTAACTTTCAACTTCTAATAAAATAAATCTGAGAACTGAAAAGTAGTGCTCCGAAGTTCGTCACGCAAAAACCACTTTTATCAAAAGATAATGATTGAGTAAAATCCACCTTGCATCTAAATAAGAAATGCTAACAGATATTGAAGATTGAAATAAATGGCAGTACTGAATCAGAATCTTATTTTCTTTTGAGCAGCCCAGACATAATAACACTGATTTCTCCTTTAGAATCCGAATGCGAAAAGACGCGCAGCACTAACGACTACCAACGTCTATATCTCGTTACCAATTACGGGGACAGCATGACAAGAGGATTAAATTGGCGAACCTTTGAGGAAGAAACACTCGGTTTCTTCCAATCTACTCACTCATGGAATTTATAGTTAGTTAGAACGCCGGCACAAATACAATGAGTCGTTCAAAAACTATTGCATCTTAATTTTTGATTTTGGTGTTTAGAATAAGAATATTCGCAGCAGTGATTTTATGGCATACCGATTCAATCAAATGAAATACACGGTGCCCGAGACTGTGTAAATTTCACCTGATCCCCGAAATCAGGGAAGGAAACAAGAAAGGTATGCATTTTTTAAAAACTCTCTAAAAAGGTACATTTTTTATGCCAAAGGGTAACTTTGTTTGAAAAAAGGAAAGTCTTCCAGCAAAGTTAGAAAAGGTTTTTTTTTTTGCTTTTGTACGTTTCAAGAAATGACAAATATTTTGATCGAAGAATAAATAAAAAAGTTGTAAAGGTAAAAATAAGCAAAAAAGCATTGTATATTGCTTTTTAGTACCCGTACGAAATGAATTTTAATGAACGAGTAATAATTTTCAGCGGCTAGTGTATAAAAGGGTATAAAAGTTTTTTGTCTTAGACTAGATGATTCTATACAGGTAAACGGGGTCATTTAGGAAACCGAATACCCAAAACACATGGGTTGCGAGTTTATCACTATAATAGTGGGTTTTATTGAGTTTCTCCTGCGTTTTAGATTAAGCCATATATGTAGATTAAAAAACCCTGTTGGGTTTTTTCTCTACAATGTCTAGAAATAGAGATATTTCAAAAACACTTTTGAAAAACCCAGTGGGTTTTTTGGGTTTTTGGTTCCCTGGATATATATAACTAAACCGACCCAGAAAATGAACCCTAATGAGTGTCAAAGCCATAATACGCCGCCGGGTAATCATTTTGAAAATTTTCAAAACTCATGAAAAAGTTGAAAAATCGATCTTTGATGCAGGTGGTAATGAAATTTTGTGGGTCTGTCAAATATTTAATTTAATTGTTAATAAATAAAATCTTAATTTAGACGGTAAAGTTTCATTTTCATATACATTATGTATAAAGGTTATAAGGTTATAAAAATCATTCATTTTGACAAATATAATATTATGGTATGAATTATATTATACGACAAAAATTGTAAATATAATTAAGCATTAGAAAATTATATATTCCGCACAGCATGCCAGTATTTTCCTGTAAAAATCTGCAAAAACTCTCATTCACTTTACTAAATAGGTACTTTACTACATAATATATTTGAACAAATTTCCCCAAGTAACGTTCAAACTGACAAGCCCCTTCAGGAATAAATGCTACCCGAATCAAAGTATAATTTGCAAATAAATAAGTACACGTGTTTAGTAAGTGAGATGCGCATACTTGTTTGTTTCCCATCAACCCTACACAACACATATATTGTGGTGTCTTGTATTCAATGGTGCTGCCAGACAGTGTCATATTGCACGTTTTGTCGACAGTGCATAAAAGTGTAATAAAAATAGCAGACTCACAGACAGTTCATAGTTATGTAAAAACAATCAATACTTATATAATAATACATATAATATATGGACTACTGTGATCACTATTATTAATGAATCACTCTCGTAGAAGCAGCAAGCAGACAACGTGACATCGACATGAAGTATTAGGTTACATAAAAAGAACCAGGAGAATAAAGTCTCAATAAAATCGCCGTTACCATTGTATCATATTAAACCTCTTAGGTAGTATATAATAAGTTCAATTGTGTGTACGTTCCATGTTCTTTGTGGATTACAGGATATTATTAGGTTGTGGTATACATAAATATTTGTTTGGTATTTATTCAACCAACAGATATAATTTCTTCGTAAATCACTCGTTAGTCAAAACAAGTTTCCATTCCAAACTTAATCTTTAGAAACACGCCATTAGATATTCACAGAAAATATTTCTTTGATCCTAAGGTAAAAAATCCAACTGGAGTCTGTAAAATATAAATTACATAGCAAAACCGATGGGAATGTTTACCAAACCAAATAAATTTACCGTAACTCCAGATTTAATATTAATACATGGAATTATGTGACATACTATGTGAATGTTCACTTTCATTGCCCTCAAGCCCTCAATGTAAGTATTATTGACAACGTTATTTTTATAGTACAATTTATATATTGAAGCCATTTAAATGATATAATAATATTATCATCGTCAACCTTATATTAGTCTGTAGTCTGTATATAATTGTAGATCTTCTGTTTTATAAAACCTTTTTATCTCATATAAAAACTGAAAGTTGAGCTCCGCGAGATTTTTAGTATCAGTTTCTAAATTACATATCAAACGTGAATCTTTTTATTCAGGATTCACCAGGGCATTATATATGGCAAATGACAATAATATTTATACTAATGCACATTTATTTAAGATTCATTATGTTATGCAAACCACACACTAGGTAGAAAAATAAAATAAAACTACAGTACAACACGATGTTGTTGTGTGTTCACAATAATATAGACAGCCAAACAGCTAACGCAATCAATCTCATTTCTACTAATACAATGAATAACAATAACTTTATAATATACAACACTTTTGTGAAGGGTCGAAAACTAGAAATTGTAAACTCGCTGCCCAAAATAAATTTTGCAGAAAAATTAAGCCTAGATACATCCTAATTGATTTGTATTTAACTTTCGGGAGGTTACTAAAACTTAAGTTTTTTCAGAATGTCTTTCTATGGTGATGTATTTATTACTTACTAATTGATTTGTATTTAACTTTCGGGAGGTTACTAAAACCTAAGTTTTTTCAGAATGTCTTTCTATGGTGATGTATTTATTACTTGTCTACAAACATGTACTTTTAATGGTTTGGAGAATGCTATGGAGGAATACATCTCATAACGGTGGCATGAGTTTGGTATGTTAAGTTCAAAATCAGTCAAAGTCAAGGTCGGGGTAATGGGAGATTAGTTTGTTTCATGCCGGTTCGAACTATAATATATTTTACTATTTATATTCATTGAGCTTTGTGTAACATTAACAGCTGTGATTTAGACGATTTAGTAATTTATTGATTTTATTGTCTCAAGTTTTTGAAAATTGCGAAATTAATGCCTACAGCAGAGAAAATCGATTTCATGTCATTGAAGTCAATGTGAGGATATTTCCATTGAGAGGGTACACATAGTGGATGATAATAAATGGTATATTAATTAGTTTGTGTAATGCTCGCTTGGAATGTGTTATATGTACAGTGTACAGTAAATGTGTTGACGGAATTTCATTGTTTAATATTAACCGTCGTCGTTTTGATTAATTACGTGGTTCATTGCAATTAGTAATATGATTAAAGCTTGAGAAAATTGCCACAGTAATGCCTACAGCGGAGAAAATAACAGATGCAACAGATTGTGCGTGATAATAAATAATAATATTATTTAATCTTATTGTTTATAAGCACTTTTTTTCTGTACATATATTGTTTTACATATACATACATATAATACAACTCCGATCCTCACTTGCATTTCATACATATCAGTAGGTATAGGCATAAGTACTTTCAACACAATAAATATTTCACAGAGCATGTATGAATTTAATGAAATTGAAAAACTTTTAATGTAGTAGGACTATAATATGCGTACATGGCGTACAGTGAAATATTTTATTGACAGCATGCCTAAAAAATTAGTAGTACTGTAAAAGGCAATATGCGAAATGCAGACAAAACATTGAAAAAGTCATACATGGGACATTATGATTGTGACACAAGAATGAAATTACAAAAAATGTCAAATATACCGCCGAATTGATTCCATTTTATATAATCAGCTTTGCGAAAAAGAAATCTCTTTACGAAATTCTTACAGAATAATGTTAAATGTCAGTTGTGTGAATCAATGGCGTAACTACGTATGGACTCGAGCCCCCGGGCTTGAGCCCCCCCCCCCAAATTCTGGAAAAAATGTCAGCCGGAAATTTTGACTTATTTTGGTTTTGAGCCCCCCTCCCATTACTAATTTCTAGATACGCCCCTGGTGTGAATCAATAGTTTAACGTGTGATGTTTTATATCCGATAATATGACTGTATGATTTTTACTCTAAATGATACAAACAAAACAATTCGAAATAAAATTGGGCCTAATTAGGTGTCCGGAGACTAAAGATACCTAATTCTGATTTTGACTTTATTTAGCTTAACTGTTCGAAGTATTATTATGTCAGGTAAAACAATCATTGTTTGGCGCCTAGCCGCAATTGTGCCATATATCCTTTCTTGGAAAGAAATAAAGCAATTATTTAGATGTTACAAGTAGTAGTTAGAGGGGGGAGAATCCGTCCGACTCCAAATACACGGGGCCAGCACAAACGAAAAACGAGTCACGTCCGTTTTTACTTAATAC
>JABASD010005885.1:0-11355 GCA_019776165.1 Pogonognathellus flavescens
ATGTCATATTCAAACCTTTAATTTACCTATTTATATCCTCATTCTTGGCATATAGCGTAATCCATTTTTAATTATTATGTAGGCAGGTATTTAATTTTTTACTGCTGTTTGTGCCATGGAATAGCGTGTATCAATTATGTTTTTACACCCTATTCTGTGTGCGTGTGTTTGTGCACATGTTAAAACTTAACCAAGATGTATTTTACTGTGCACACTGTGCAGTGCACTACATATTGAGCAAAAAAAAGACTTAAATTAACGAATTCAAAGAAGATGATGTAGTAATTACTAATAATGGGTACTTTTAATTACATGGAAAATTTCAATTAATGTTAAAATATAAAAGCAATTGCAAATATGCATAGGTGTTATATATTATGTAGTATATGTAGGTACAGTATTATATAGGTGTGGGTCTTGTCTGGGTAGCTAGAGGTACTCGGTAGGTGTTCGTAGGAAGTAGGTATGGTAGCTCGTAGGTACTAGAAAATAAATTATCTGTATAGTATATACTTTATACTATATACAAGGGCGTATCTAGGATTCACAAATGGGACATACACACTTGCCACCTATAAAATCTTAGGGGACTGGTTCATTTTCTATCTGCTCAAGCACATTATTATCATTTTACATTTTGTAAAATCTGTAGGTGTTTTTGAATTCTAGTATATACTAGAATTAACAGAGAGAATTTCATTCATTTATATGAAATCACTGTCACAAACAGTACCTATACAATACATCATTAAAGTTTTGTAGAGATGATTTTTACAACACTAAATTCAATATTTATGTCGTTTTATTTTTCAGGTGCTTATTCAAACCCAGAATGAATTGCTTGATCTTGGAGGGAGCCATGTGAGTATTTTGGAAATGAGTCATAGATCACCTGAATTCACTGCCATTGTTGATGCCACAATTGACAAAGCGAGAAAACTCTTGTAAGTTAATATTTACAATACAAATTATTTGTGTGCTTTGTGTGCATATGTATCTAATCGCTACTAGATGAAAGCATTCTTTGGTTATGTAAAGCGTTTCAATTACTGAATTACTGACATAAAAAATTGTGCAGTTCATCCGCAGAGATTTATACGCACTGTATTTGTAAGTTGTGTAAGTAGTGAGTACGTACTTATGTATAATGTGCAAACAATACGCTTACATCTGGTGCTGTGTTGGCAATAGTAAAGAACCGCAGTGCGTGTACTACGTGTTCAAATTGCGGATAGAACTGCATTAAATGTCTGCAGTTAGGTATTTTTAGCTTTGTACTACATATCAGGTCAAGATCACACTAAATGTTAATAATTGTTTTTGAATGTGCAGAAATATTCCCGACAACTACAAAGTCTTATTTTTACAAGGAGGAGGAACCGGCCAATTTGCTGCAGTTCCTTTGAATTTGATTGGGAAAACTGGAAAGGCTGATTACATCGTAACAGGCTCGTGGTCTTCCAAGGCCGCAAAGGAAGCAAGCAAGTATGGAAAATCTAATGTAGTTCATGCGAAACTGGATAAGTATGGGTCAGTCCCTGACCCCTCCTCTTGGACTCTAGACCCCGAAGCTTCCTACGTGTATTATTGTGCTAATGAAACGGTGGAAGGAGTAGAATTTCAATTTATACCCGAAACTAATGGAGTACCGCTTGTTGCCGATATGTCATCAAATATCTTCTCCCGGCCATTAGACATTTCTAAAGTACGATTTTAAAACAATTAAGAGAATCCATAATTTCAGACCGGTATATGATAATAATATTACACATTAACTTTTTAACAGTTTGGATTGATTTACGCTGGAGCTCAAAAAAATATCGGACCAGCGGGCGTGACAATTGTTATTGTACGTGATGATTTGATCGGAAATGCCTTGCCAATAACCCCAACCGTTTTTGATTACAATATCATGGCCAAAGAAAACTCCCTATACAACACTCCCCCATGTTTCGCGTAATAATTTGCACATTGTTCTTATAAATATACTTCACCTATATAACAAGTGGAAAAAATACTTTTTAAAAAACATTTTTAACTCTATTTTTTATGTATTTATTTATTTAGAATTTACAACATGAGTCTTGTGTTTGACTGGATTCTTAACAATGGCGGTGTGGAAGCGATGGAACAGCGGAGCATTGAAAAGTCCGACATGATTTACAGTCTTATTGACAGCTCTGACGATTACTATTCCAGTGTCGTTGATGCAAATAACAGAAGTCGGATGAATGTGCCATTCCGTGTGAAGAAGGATGAAGATCTTGAAAACAAATTTCTGAAAGAAGCTAAAGCTCAGGGCCTTCTCGGTTTAAAAGGTCATCGCTCGGTTGGAGGAATACGAGCTTCGCTTTACAATGCCATTCTACCAGAACAAGTGAAAACACTTCAGGTATTCATGGAAAACTTTAAAGCTAACAATCCTTAAGTGCTAGTAATATTCTACATCAATACATACATGGGGTTTACATAATCAAGTCATACAAAAATTAAGAATAGAAATACAGCATACTGCATATATATAGTAATAATATACTTAAACATCTACAATGACATTATATCTTAATTAGTACCTTAATATTATATGCTTTACCTTTACTCTTTCAAGACGCCTGAAATGAATAGCAATAATTGATAATGTGGTAAGCCTATAATATGGACACTATCATAAGCTATAATAATGTATTGCCAACCTGACCGTAATGTTAATGGACAAATTGACCTGAAAATTGGGTTTGCTATTAATGAATATGCAAACCTGACACTGCAACCATAATCTTCCATGTTAACTGCCTAATTAATTATTAAATTGACACAGACTGCCCATAACTAACATGCTGACATTTGAGTTACCCAGTTACTGCGGACCCAACTGTGTACAGTTGCCTAAAATATAAAAATTGTTATATGCCATATTTTATGCCATGTTGTATCCTTATCAAATCACACTTCTCTGTCTTACTGTATATTATAATTATAATACACACTGCTCACTTTCAACATTTGTTACGAAGCAAGGTAAACGAACCTTTGTTTAGCAACTAAACTTATAATGATCATTTGTACAAGTTCCTTTTACTACTATATATATAAAATATAATCACATCATAAAAATTGTAAAGACACTCTTAATAGTGATATCTTATAAATATACACTGTGTGCACAAATCATAAAATTAGTAACATATAAAAGGATGCAATAAAATAACAACACTCCACGTTATGACATTCCACATAGGTAATTGTAAGTGCTAGATTAGTTGCAGTTGCAGCTACAAATTGTTAAATTAATAATAGCATCAAAAGACCTAGTGTTAAATAGTAATAAATATGATATTTTTTTCAGTGTAGGAAATTCACACTGTATTAAGCAACTATTTTTTGTTTAGTTTGATAAACCGTGAGAGATCTATAATACATAGACATAAATGATTTTGATTATGTACCTAACCTATGTTAAGAGTATAAGGAATGATGTAATGAATATCTGCATCAAAAATCGTCAATGCTGCCATATGAAAATGAAATTAACAAAATTTTACACACACACGTGCTTTCATTAATAAGGTTTGACTGCCTGTCTTAATACTAATTAATACCTGCAAACAATGTGCTTCACTTCAATCAAATCAAACATAAAGCAATATAATATACATTACATTACTAATCATATTACATAATATATCATTATTAGATGAAATAAAATAATTCACATACATAATTGAACATAATATAATTAACTAAAATTATTGTAATTGTGATGAAAAGTGCACGCATAAAATATTAAACAGCCTCCTTAATTTGATCATCTTTCTGGAAATGAATGAAATAAAGTTACAGCTAAAAGTCTTTTCTACATAAAATCATGCTTTTATTCTGACTTATTTTATCTTGCATAAACTCCAAAAACATATCATTCTGCAATTTACACTTACTAAACTTTTATAAATAATCTTTCTTTATTATACATAATAAATTATACATTATACATATAGGCATAGGTGCAATAATCTGTACTAATCTGTACTAATAATCGTGCAATTAGTTAATGATTAAGCTATGTTTATAATTTTACAAGCTAATCAAATAATCTGTGCTTACAAAGCAAGCGTTTATTCAGTGCCCTTGATTTTTATAGCGCCAACCAATGCGTAAATTTGAAATGTGTATGTTATTGTTTATGTTATAATGTTCTTACATTGTGTCAAAACTGAAAAGAAAGTTCCAGTTTCTTGGTTTCGTTTTTGTCAGTTTTGAATTTCTTCTTTCTCAGATTTGTTTTCAATATGAAATATATTAAAAATTAACAATTACTTCTTAACAACAAATTAACTTAGAAGTACAGAAGTTGTAATGACGAATGCAAAAAGCACAATGTCTCATAACGGTCAGCTGTTGAATCTGAAAGTTTGTGAAGTTAGATTGACAAGGTTAAATGTTCAACGATGTTTAGTTTGTTACAAAACTAATATTTTTCGTTTTATCGATAAAGCCAAAGGTAAATGGAATTGTGAAAGAATAGCCGAAGCACTGTGTAAACTTTGGTCTCTACCCGTTCATCCGTATGAAGATAAGCTTAGAAAAACATTTTATTGTAGACAGTGTTACGAACAAGTTCTTAATATTAGTACAATATTGAGGAAAATAAGCGATTTACAAACAAAACTATACGAAGCACAATGCAAAATTGAAGAGGAAATCATCAAAAGCCACAAATCGCATTTGCATAAAACTAAAGACTCTAAAAAGGACTTAAAGTACAACATTTCTTCACCTTGGGACGATGTGCGGAAAACAATTATCACAAGTAAAAATAATTAGCCATTCAACATTCAAAAGTTTATTCAAAGTCTATATTATATTTCTAATATTTTTGCTATTTTAATATTGGCAATAGATTTGGATCTCGACGGTTTATCTCATCAAGATATTCAATTGGAAGATGAAGATTCTGAAGACAGAGCGTTTTTGGAGTGGGCCGAGAGTAACACATCTGGGGCCGACAAGAAAAACATCGGAGATAAGATCGCCGTACAAAATGATTCAAAACAAACAGTGAAGAAAGAACCTTTGAACTTTACAGAACCGTTGGCTTTTTCTCGAAACACCTCCCCAGCTGAATTATCTGATAGTGACATTTTCAACGAAATGATTGAACCCAATCAGACGACTGACTCAAAACACTTTCACACACTTCCGGATCAATACTCAAAGTAATGATAACTTTTAAAAACCTGTTGAATCTATAAAGATAAATATAAACGGGGTGCTCAAAAAGACTTATTTTTGTACTGTTCATTAGAGAAATCAATTGCAAACCTGTGGAACAAAGTATTAAAGGTGAAAGTGAAGAAGAGAATAGCTCAGTGTTTGTCACAAAGCAGTTGGGTCAAATTCAAGAGTCTTTCAATACTGGAGTATGACAATTGCATTTAATTGTATTTATATCTTTGTTTATTTTTATCGTTAGTTTATAATATCTGAAGTACTATTTTGTTTTTAATGTTTATCTCTTCGTTTCACATTTTACAGCACAATAAGTCTGATTTCGTCCCATTAATACCATGTACAGTAGCAGGATGCAGAAAGAGGTTCAAAACTGCTCTATTATTAGAGGGTCATACAAAGAAAATTCATTTAGGTAAGAACAGTGACATGTTTTACTTGTAGATAACTTATAAGTCCAAAATAAATTTCGTGCTTTTCTTACAACTCTATCATTTCTATAATATAATCTTAAAACATGGCTACATGTACTTATGAATTTCTTTTAAAGGAATTGAGAAGCCCTATATGTGTGAAATATGTGGCCATGCCTTCGCAATTTGTCAAGATTATAAGAATCATTTGTCGACGCATATGGATGATCGTCCACTAATGTGTCAATACTGTGGAAAATGTTTTAAAATTGAAAAGTACCTCAATCTTCACTTACAACTTCACATTGGAGGCCAAAGACATAAATGCAATATTTGCGTTAAAGAATTTTTTGGTGCTGCTGAACTTCGTGAACATATGCAAATTCATATAGTAAGTAAAAACTTCTAATTTTTATACTTACTGAATATTCTTTATAATGTTGTTTTAAATATTATTGCCACTGTAATTATAGAGAAACAGTACAAGTAGCTGTGCATGTTGCATGCTTCAATTTTTAGTGACACATTAAAAAAATAAAGGATGTATTTCATTTGTGCAGGCAGAGAAAGGTTATATATGCGAGATATGCAGCGAGCAATTCAAAACCGTCCGGAAGTTAAGATCACACCAAAAGAAGCACAAAAAACTGCCAGAAAAAGATATAGTTTGTGAATTTTGTCCTGGAAAAAAGTTTGCAAGTCCAAGAAATTTGAGAACTCATATGAAAAGACATGTAATTGTTATTTCTGGCTATACAATTTCAAAAATGTATGTAAGATGATTATCTACTGTACAACAATTTAATTTTCAATTATTACAGAATGATGATTTTGATTTGCGATGTCCAGTATGTAACTTGGGATTAGAGAGCGAAGCCCGTCTAAAGACGCACATGATATCACATTCAACAAATCTTTCATTCTTTTGTGACATTTGTGACAAGGTATGTGTTATTTTTGTACCACCGGTGTTGGTGTTACCTTACACTTTATACATACTACATAATACATATTTACGTGACAACTTTTAATTTCATTTCTTACGTTATTGTAGTAGTTGTATGCATAGTAGAGCAAGTAATAATGTCTTTTCCGTTTTCTGTTTTAGGGATTCAAACATAAAGACAGCCTTACTTTACATAAAAAGAGACATATCATGATGGCTAACAACGATCGACCATTCCGATGTCCGATATGCGATAAAAGTAAATATTATAATCATTTTATTTCTATGTAACTGTACACTTTATATTTTCCAGTTCTGGACTAACAAATGCAATTTTGCTTATGAAATTATAGCTTTCCTAAGTGAGAGGTTTTTAAAGAATCACTCTGATCTTCACAATATAAACAGCGACAAATATCCGTGCAAAAAGTGTGACCAGTCCTTTCCAGTTAAACATTTTCTGCAAGCCCATGTTAAAAAGTACCACTCAACTAATCCACCTCAAACTTCTGCTGGAAATGCTCCTAGGAAAGTCAGAAACAAACAAGCTAAACCTGTCGAAGAATTGATCCCACAAACGTTTTCTAATGAATATGATTACGGCATAGAAACACAACAATTGCAACTGTCGAATCAAAACTCAGTTTTAACTTTGGGCAATCGACAGTATACCTTGCAAACTATACCTCATCAAATTAGTGTGAATGCCTCTGCCATTCAAAATAATGTACATTTAGAACCCTCCGTTGGTCAAGTTATTTTAGAATTAGAGCCCTCTTCAGACAGACAGTTAAACATGGACTCTTCGGTACATGTAGATGAATCGAATTTCCAACCAGTTTTACAACAAATCCCCCAACATCTTACTCAAGTGACAATGGAGTCCATGGAACCAATGCAGCACGTTACATTGGACTCATTGGGCCAGACACAAATTAATTTGGAATCAATTGGTCAAATTAACTTGGAACCAATGCGACAAATGAATTTGGAACCATTGACACACTATAGTTTAGAACCCCTGACTCAAGTTAGCTTGACACATTTGGGTCAAATAAATCTGGATTCTATGGTGGGGTTATCGCGCGTCAATGTTGGACCGATGGGGGAAGTAAACATCGAACCTTTAACAAGAATGAATATGCCACCCGAAATGTCACACTTGAGCTTAGAAAACATGCCACAAATCAATCTGGAAATGGAAAATATCCCAAGAATTGCCATGTCCCAAATGAACATGGAATCTCTGGGGACAATCAATATTGAACAAATCAGCCAGGTGAATATTCCTCCTATGGATCAAGTTCATTTGGATTCTATTGTTCACTCAGATATTGGGGAAGGTGAAGAGAACAATTATTACGAACCTGTAGCCATCGAAGAAAATGATAGCAACCAAATGGTGCCACCGAATTCGGTGTCTGAACCTTCCTCTTGCATGTTCGAGACAATGGACATGGCAAATATGGGAATGGAAATGGGGACAATAGAAATGGGACCCATGGAAATGGAAGCATCGCCTGCTACTACACTCATGGAAACTTTGGCAAGCTATTACTCAGATATTTAAAAGAACTACTTACTACTTACAAGTTAGCAAGTTTTGTATGTTTATAACAATTTAAATATGTATTCACAACCTAACCTATATGACTGATCGTAATTAGGAAACCGAACTTTATTAGTATTATCATGTACACACATACATACGTTTTATGTTTTTGTTTTTGTTACAACTTTTTTAAGTTTGTACTTTAGTATGAATGTAATGACAATAATAAAATTATTTTTACTCACGAACACACTCTCATAAATTATTCAGCAATTTACACTCGCCTATCGGATAACATTTTTGAATATAATTTTGTATACGTCGTGCGATTAGATTTACGATTGAAGTGAAGAATACAAATATTAATATGACTTAATTTTAACACTTTGGCTTTTTGGCAGTCGGAAATTTTTGACACTGTTGAAGTTGACTGAGCATAGTGACATACTCACTTATAACGGTAGTACATAATATCAGTTTGATATATAGCGTGTATGTACAATTACAATACAGTGTAGGTAAATAAGTACAAGGTATAGATAGATAGGCTGACAATTTTTTGGCAACTAGTTGCAATGTAGTCTTCTATCGAGAATCAGTTTAACTAATTATAACGGACTAATCTATATCGTCCTCGTCAGAATAATCATTACGCATATTAAATCTATAAGGTCCTGCAAGTTCACCTTCACTGTCATCATCCAATTCGTCTGAATCGTCCAACTCAGTTTCAGATTCGCCTCCTTTGTTCTCCAAGTCCGACACTTGTTTAATAGTGATATTCATAGTCCATACAAACTTCCTTCCTACTTTGTCCATATAATGTTCTAATCCATTTCCGGTAGTCATTAGACATAATCCGGTAGTAAAAACCTCCAGTCCAGTTTTCCTAACGGAATGAACGGGTCCAGTCCATTGAATCTCCAAATTCTATTATGGTAATTAATACGATCAGTTTTTATTTGATAAACACGAATTTAACTCACGCTTGGTGTTTACTTTCTGGAATTAAGTCCAAATTCACGAATCTTATTTAAAACTTTTTAACCAACCTTAGATTTATTGGCCACGGAAATTTTGGCTATGAAACCTTCAGCGTCCTTTTCCAGTCCACATAAAGCAACCCATATCCAAACAGTTTGGTCATCCACTTGCATAAATTGAAGAAAGTTATTATTATAGCAAGTCATAGCAAATGGATTTCTTGCTCCATCCCTGATTAGACGCTTTATGTCGTAAACAAACATTTCTCTCTCCCAAAAATGTGTGTTGTCTGCAGCAGCAAAGATGCGATGATATTTCCCAAGATGCTCAAAATACTGCATGAACGGTACCATTTGATTACAAGATCCAATATGACAATTCATTGGTCTGCAATAAATAAGTCAGAGTAAAATGTTGGCCAATTGACCCTTAACAAGTCATACAATTAAGATTTCACAAAGCATATGCATAGAAAGACATCTCTTTCTGTCTGCTTTGGAGTTACTTATTCCAACTGATGTTCTTATTTATTTGGTTATTTTTACCTGTATTCACACGTTGACTCATGTTGTTCCAAGGCGGAGACTTTCACCCGGGTACTACATCCCTCGTATTTACATTTTCTCAGACATTTTTCCGCCAATTTTTCAGCAATGAAATTACGACAACCTTTGAATTCTTCACGACATACTGGACATTTTTTAACCCTGCGTTGGCAGTTGTAGCAGATTATATGACCCACTTGACAATTATAAATTGGTGGCGACGATGTCTCCATACAAACCGGACATTCCAAAAGTGTTTTTAGTTCATCAAAAGACATTGAATCGTCTGTGCTAGCACTGGCCGACGTCATGGAGGAGCAGCTTGATGTCATGTCACTGCTGCATTTTGACATGTTTATATTGAAGGTTTAGTTTAAAATTAGTTTCTTGAATGTGACTTTCAATCTTTCCCTTATGGCTTCTCAACAATGGATGATGTTTACAGTTTTTTATTTTTAAATAGACCTGCAAGTGAAAAAACCACAAGTGTTTATTTCAGTTGAATGTAATAATAATAATTATTATAGTGCTTATTTAGCCTTACGCAATCAGCAATATTTTATTATTCTTTTGATTTATTTATTTACTTTCACTTTTCATGATTCCTTTCAACCGAAATTGATTTTTAGTTTCAGTTCAGTCAGGGGCCAGGGGAAGATGGAAGAAGATTTTATTAATTTGTATACAAAATAAAAACAAATGCAAAGGCGAAGTTTTTGTTTGACTTGAAATCGACAAAAATATTAATAGCCTTGTATTTACAAGAAATATTATAATCCGATATTCAGATAGGGTTAATTCAATGAATTAAAATTGCTAATTTAATCGCTGCTTGGCACAGAAATAAATTGAGTTTACAAAATATTAACGATAAGTTTCAATCAGATCTTGTGGAAGGGATTGCACACGAGTTTGGCGCTATTTAAGGCAGGTCTGACTCTGGTCTGAGCTTTTAGCTTAGCAGCAGTCAAGCAGATTTGATGCAGAGATGTAGACATAGAGATGAAACGAAAATTATTTCGAGATTTTATGAAATTGAGACTAAAATAAATATGACCATTAACCACTAAAGAGAAAGTGCAAATTGAAATGTCTTTCCAATATCCAAACAAGTCAAACCGTATCATAGACGTATATAAAGGTTTAATGTGACTTTTATTATATTATGAGTTTTGCATAAAAAACCTAGGGTTATAATTATTATTTCTGCATTTGCAATATTTACATAATATGGATATAGTATCACCAAAATATTATTATCTATAAGCTGCAAAATAACCAAATCTACAAAACGACTGCGATTTGCATATTTTAAAACCAGTCATCGTCCTCTTCCTCATCTTCGTCCTCGTTACTATTTTCATCATCGTCCTTAGCAGTGGTTGTCGTAGTTCGCTGAGTAGTTGTTGTTGTAGCAGTCTCTTCGGAGGCTTCATCCTCATCGGAAAAGCCAAAATTGTCTTCTTCGTCAGAATCCTTTGCAGTTGTTGTCGTAGTTCTCTGAGTGGTAGTTGTTGTTGTAGCAGTTTCTTCGGAGGCTTCATCCTCGTCAGAAAAGCCAAAATTGTCATCTTCGTCAGAATCCTTTTCAGTGGTTGTCGTAGTTCTTTGAGTGGTAGTTGTTGTAGCAGTCTCTTCGGAGGCTTCATCTTCATCGGAAAAGCCAAAATTGTCTTCTTCGTCAGAATC
>JABASD010005886.1:0-11352 GCA_019776165.1 Pogonognathellus flavescens
TAAAAGGATTTAAAGTATCATGCAATAATTTACATATTCACCTATATTAAGTTATTTTTGTTTAGTGAAGCACACAAGGGGCCCACTGAGAGCCAAAAAATAATAGACAAAATATTATTTAATTGTACTAAATCAGCATGCTTCGTAAATATAAAATATAGGCAGTACTTTTTTTCAACCACATCAATGCTATAAGTGGATAATTGATTTCTGCAATTACAATCAAATTTGATTTATTTCATTTAAATCTCCAATTAATTTTTTTCAAATAGTTAGACTACCTTAGGTCTTAACTATGTGTCTCAAACAGGTTCAAGTTGCTCTAGCAGTCAAATTTGTACTTCATAATGGCCCAATTTGATTTAGAATTGACTAAAATTAACTGAACCAGATTTAGAAGGGTCTCAAAATTGCTGAAGTAGATACTAGATGTGAGTCGAAATAGGCAATAGAAATAATGAGTCGAGGCGTAATATAATAATCAAAGTATAGTTTTAGGTGTATTATAATAGTCCATGCATCTGAGTAAGTGTTTAAAAGAGTTCATTTAGCTGTAGAATTGTATAAAAATCAACTGGGTAACTCAAGCAGTGTGTAGAAAGATTGTGTGAATACATCTATAACAGAGGTGGAAATTTTCGAGATTTCCATGAACCAAAACAAACCGAAATTTTATGAATCTAGTCACTGCTCTAAAAATTGAGACTGTTATAAGACTTGGGACTGTCTCAAGTAGACCTGAGACTGTCTGAAGTAGACCTGAGACTGTCTGTACTAGACCTGAGACTGCCCAAGCCAATCCTAGTATTGTCTCACGTTAGAGAAAGTAATTCTGGAAGTGTTTCAATTCGCCCCAAGTCATTATAGAAGTGTTTCACGTTGGATAACATAATTCTAGGAGTGTCTTACATTGCCTAAAGTAATTCTAGCAGTGTCTCGCATTGCCTAGTTTTGGAAAAGACAAAACACGAAAGGGGGAATACATTTGACTTCCATGCAAGGGGATACCGGCATGAATGACAGGCCCTGGGGCCCACATACGGTATTTTTCTCAGGGCCCCGTCAACTTAGTTTCTAATTAAAGAGAACGACGTATTTATTCACACTGGTGAAAATCAGTAAATATTCTTTCACATATGATGCACTATTTTTCTTGTATGTTTTTATTAAAACATGATTGTGCAGATCGTCTAATTTCAGTGATATTGCATTGCAATTTACTTATTTCTTTGCTTTTTGTCTTCGTTGTGTATAAAAAATTAAATTTGTCTAATGAAATACTTGCTTGTCTACGTGCAATTACTTATTAAATCACAAGTTCATTAATCATTCATTATATGTACAACGCCCGAAAATATTAAAATAATCATTGTTTAAGTACAGAGAGCTAAGTTTGATATGTGTTACCTTTTGGCCAATTAAATTTTGCATAAAATGTAACCCATGAATCTTCTAATTATAATTTGAAACTGGGAAATGTATCTTCGTAAGACGTAATATGCTAGCAAAAACGAGATAAGCATTTAGAATTTCATATATTGATAGGACAAGTCTACAATAGCACGACGATTTGTGTTGCATTGTGTACGAGATTTTAAAATTTGATCGTTAATCAACGATCTCCATGACTGATTTTGCCTCCAGAATACATGTTCCAAATTTCACAATTTTACTTTACGATCACGATAACTTTTACGAAATTTATCGTGATTCACACGCTCAGAAAGGACAATTCCATAAGACCGGCTCGGCTTAAAAGGTATTCCTATACAAGTAACTTCCTTACTTAATAATTATTTTTCATATCAGAAATTTCTTTGCAAAAAAAGTATCCATTTATTTTATGGGCTACTCATTTAAATTATGGGCACATTAAAAATAAGTCTTTGTGTATTGGTGACTGTACTTCAGCTCTGCTGTGTTGAGAATGGAAGTGTACGCTTTATGATGCAGATTGAGACTGCTGCATGAAATTATTTAATTTGCCGTGTAATAATAAAATGAGTGGCAGCGACGCCTGTGTTTCCTTACGTAATGAAGCCATAGATTGGGTTGTGAAACAAAGTTGTATGGTGGCAGTTGTGAGCTTTAAATTAGACTGTGGCTATAGCACATTTTGTTATGGCAGAATGACTGTGATGTTATTAACAACAAAGTTGATGGATGCTTTCAGTCAGTCCGTGTTTCTGAGTGACCGACCGCCCGTCTGTCCGTATGCATGATAACTCAAGAACGGTTTCATCTAAAGACCTTTTTATATTCAAACATTGACATGAAACACAATTTAAAATTTAAGTAATCAATTAATTTAATAACAAAATTAAGGCAGCAACTGGCTCATACATAGCCTAAAGTAATATTTTCCGTGTACCATGTTCTTTTAAAGTTCATTTCAAAAATAAATTCAGGGAAATTCACATACTTTAAACCGTTTAAACAATTTAAATGGCAATGTGTGCGAAAACCAACCAAATGATTTTTTTATATATTTTCTGTGCTGCAAAATATTCCAAACTGAAAGGTAAAAGCATTTTTACAGCTGTTATGATTTCCTTGATTTAATAAAAATTAAAATTGCATAATAATAAAAGTTCAATTATCGGACTTTATTCGCTTTATTCATAAAATATATCACTGTCCACTATTAAAGAAAATGTTAGCTACAAAAATGTAACGGCCAAGTATTGCCGTGAAGAGTTAAATAAAATCCCTTGCCTTGGAAATTGGAGTCTAGATAGAAAATATTGCAGCCTAACATTAACTGCAAATATATATTGTAATTCTTGTATATATTCTATAAATATTTTTTAAGCATGGAATTTAAGTTTGGTTTAAAGAGCTTTTCCAGCTTTTACAAAAAATTTACATTGCATGAGAGAGTAATTTTTTATAATCATAAAATATTGTACCACTATAAAGTTAGTAAGTATAATTAGGATGAATATAGAACAACTGTGTACCTGTTTTTTAAATATGAATGTTGATAGCGTTGCCAATCTTAGAAATGGCGCTTTTACATACGTATTTTATGAAGTACCATGAAATCGAAATTATCACTCTCATTAAAATTAATCTTGATTTTACATATAAAATGATTACATCTTTATAAAAGACGCAAATTTCAATTGCTAATAACATCAAACTGAGCGATAGTAGAACTATGACTATTACAAAAATTGTATATATTCTTTGTGCAATTGTCATGGCAAGTGGCCTACGCTGTGAATATAAATATGTCTCTCTCTCCGAAAAATAACCTAAATATATTACATAGTGATAATAATTTACATCAACAAATCGATATACACCAAAGCTCATAAGCCTTGCAAAATATTTTTGTAGCAAATTTTGGTGACGATTTTGGAAAATCCAATAGTTAGTGCTAGAAAGAAATGGTTTTGGTATGATTGGACATTGCAACCTATTCAATTGTAATGATTTATAAACAGTCAACGAGAGAGATTCAAACATTTTACTGGAATCCATATAATTCAGATGTTGCAGGAAGGACATATTAACTTCATCAGGGTAACCAAAACTAAATTCGAAAAATCTGTCTGTCAGAAAGTACCTCTTCAACGCAAATTTACAATATCGTTCCGTGCGTGTGTTAAAGTAGCCGCATTTGTATCCTGCGTCAATGAGTTGTGTGAAATTTTCGAAAGGTTGATCTTTATAAGGAGTTGTAGATTCAGCCTTGACAAAACATTCATAGCAGATGGAAAGAAGCCACCCGCATAAAGCTAAGACTAAGGTTATTTTCTTTGAGACGGGAGTGGCATCCTGCCGAAAAAGTAAGGCAATTCCAGTCAACCAGGAAAAAGAATGCGGGGTGTGCGAGACCCACTTGCACTTGAGAATGTACAAAAAAACGTAGAAAGAAACAAGACCGTAAGAAACGCAAATGCAAATCCAAGAAGTTTTATGATACCCAATTTCCAGCCAACTCAAGTAAGGGGAGTAATCCAGTTTCTCCTTTCTGCAATAATACACGTGAGCTGAAAATGATCCAGTCAGTGTGTACTTCATGTTAACTTGAAGTGCGATCAAATAATTGTCAGGCAATATATGACTTGTCCTCTTACCGATATATAACGAGGTGTAAAACGGAGTACAATTTAGCTTTTCACATAGAATGAGACTCATAATTTCTATACTCGTGCATGTACGACCGTGTTTAGCATTATGATAAAGTGAAGAAGTATATTCGTTAAAAGTTAATTCAGCATCAAAGATCACAGTCTGTGATCTTTTACTACTTTGTGTTTTGTATTTGGAGATTGACTCCCATTGCCAACGCCATCCAGTCAGATCTTCGTCTGCAATCGGTAGAAACTCCTGACTTAAGGAAGGTCTTGAGTAAACTTTCATTTCGGCAATGTTGTCATCGAATACGACAAAGACAAATCGAGCCTCCAATTCCCACGTCGCCGATTTATAACGTATGGTCCATATTAGGGAATCAAATTTGCTCAGCGGCGAAAATTCCACCGCAAAGAAATAACTGTCTTCTCTAAAGCCACGGTAACTGTTGGCTATGTCTTTTATATCAGTATAATACTCTGGATTCATTATAATAGTTATTTCGCATGATGATTTTCCATTAATCTTTTTCTGCTCTTGATTTTGCTTAACCACAATTTTCGTCAGATGTGAAATTGAGAAAACCCTCCAAGGTTGGAAATGTTGATTGATGTGCAGGAATGGTTCAACTAAATGGGGATCTCGTCCTAGTGTCAAGAGAAAATCACAGGCCTTGAAATGCTCCAAGTTCATCTTAAAGGGGATAATTGCTTGGACATGACGGGGTGCTCCATAAATAAAACATACGATCAAAAATGCGAAAATTTCATCAGTGGGCATCATGTTGTGCAAAAATGTTCTTGGTGAACAAGTTTTTAATTCGTTTAATTTTTGTAATATTTTGACCTGACTGTTTCTGTATTGGTTGGAATATTTTATATTGTCACAAGAAATTTGAAAAAATTAAAGAGTGACACAGGCGCGGAATTTATTTCCCTCTACTACGTTGCGGACATAAAATTCAAATTCAAAATTCGTTTTCCTAAACCATTGAAAAAATATTTCTCGAAACAATAACAAAAAGTTGTTTTATTTAATTGACAATTAATGTCACAATAACTGCTGACACTATCAACTGATAAAAAACTTTATTGCCAAATCGACAAAAACCTTCTGTCATTTGTTTTAAATTTTGATACTGTCAATCACAACATTTCTGCAAAGGCTCCACCGCCTGCACACGCTCTAAAAAGAAAGTAATATATTATGGACATGGTATTATATTGTGACACGTATTCTTATCTAAATCAAATATATAACTCCGTCTTGGCACGTTTCCAGGGTACCAAGAATTCTCTACTTGTAAAAATACAGTGTTCTGCATTACTTGTTTTTTTATATAAAAAATAAATTATCACAATTTTTTTCTATATTCATCTCAGATATCCAAAATACAAATATCTTCAAAGTGCATATATGATAGAATAAATCAAGTAGATTTATAATACATGCAGGTGTCCTGAGTGTGCACTGGCTCTTTAGTCCAGATCTGGACCAAAAATTTTGCTGAAAATACAAAAAAATTAAATTCTTTTACGTTTTTTCGTCTCAAAGTACAAAAAAAATTCCTGCGCTCTCCAAAAGGGTATGTGTCATGCATTTATTTAATTGACCGAACTCAGATTAAGAAAGGCTATAGACTGCCAGTACAAAAAATGTAAGTAAGCTATGAATTAATTTGATTTTTCATAAAAAGTAAAAAGTAGAATATTCTTACCTGCTATTACAGGTTTGTGTAGACCAACGAACGTTATGGATCAGCACCGTAGAGCATTGACTTGAGTTCAAATCGCAGGATGCCGTAAGCGGGTATGAACCATTCCAGAGTTAGTTGTGTTATGGAATAAATTTAATACGTGTTGCTGTACTATTCCATTCCGGTTTTTCCAAGCAAACAAAAGATGTTCCTATAAAACTGCGTCCTACTCTGCCGCCAGTCTGTCCAACATGAAAGCAGGCTTTGTTATTCAAACAAACAAATTCTAGGGACGCTGATTATGGCTCAAAGAATTCGTGCCAAACGAAATACGTAGAAAAGTAGAAGTCAGAAGTCCCCGGGCCGTTATACCTAGCATCTTTGCTTTAAATACACCAGTTAAAGTAAATAGAAGAATTTTTCTATGTATACGTGGTTCTACATATTCTACAATCTACATCACGCAATGTATTATTTTCAAGGCACAAGCAACAGACGACTGGGTGTGTTTTATTTGAACAAACATTAAATGGCGACAGTGATATCGGCTAAAGGATGTTTTGTTAAACAACATAAGTAGAAATGAAGTCGCCGAAAATCCCTGGGATGTAGTAACTGAATTATTTATTGAAGCAGTGATATGACGTTAATGGGCTGAATATTCTTATTCTTTTGACCATTCAAATCATATAGTGATTAACATGCAATATTGTCCTCACATAACTCACTAATACACGTAGTTTAAACACAATAATAATAATGCTTACGTAATTGATAATTTAAAACTTTGAATGATCAAAAACGCCCTCATAACAGTTGTTCCGTTATTTAATATTTATTTTAATATATAAAGAAAATGTTGATGATGAAAAAATGTTACCATAACACGCATACAAAGTTTGTAACACCTTATAAATTACATTGAAAGTTTGGAACACCTTACTACGTTTAAATGTAAAACTCGAAGAATATAATTTTCATAGAACAAGAATAAAATAACTGCTGCTCAATTTATCATGCAATATCAAGATACGAATAATATCCCACTTGAGATATCATTGAGATATACTAACTATGGTAAATTAACGAGACAAAAATCGTTGTGGGAAAATCATGAATATTTTAGTCGAATGGTGGGTGCTTTTATTAGGACTACCCGCATAACGAACGTCGGATAAAGAAAATAATATTTTAAGCAGTATTTTACAAACTGATTAGTAATTCTTTGAACGGGTGACTCAATTATTACTGGGCCATTGAATTATCTAGTGCAAATGGGTCTTGACGGGAATGGTTTGCCAGTTTCTAAGTTACGGACCTTTACAATGATATGTATGTTCCGATTAAGATGACGTAAATAACGCATACATGCAAGGACGTACCGAGAGGGGCGGCACGTGCCGCCACCAAATGGATGGAATAATTCAAAAAATAAAAAAGCAATAAATTGTCCAAATACTCACCAATTAATTATATAACTGTGAAATACTACTACTATCTTAAAATCCTCTCTTCAAATCTTATACTACTACTATTTTTGATGATTTAAAATGTATTTATGATATGTACGTTTAAATCTTATGATCTTTGCAAAGGCCGATGGCCGAAAAAGCAGTAATTAAATAATAAATAAATATTTAAACTTAGAGCAGCCAAATGACAGGACAAATTTTAATAAATTTGTATCAAACATGGTTACGTAAAGTGAGAAATTGTACACAAAATAAGTTGAGCTGTGCACAAAAAATAGGTTCAATTAATAGATGACAAAAATTTGATTTAACATATAAACAATTTCCTACTAAACGCTCCTATAGTAATTGTTGCCAACAATTAAAGCGCGGTTCTTATTCCTAGGCTCTCCATTAGGGTATGTGTCATGCATTTAATTTACCGAACTCAGATTAAAAAAGACTGTCGACTATCGGTGGCAAAAATGTAATTAAGCTATCAATGAACTCGATTTTTCGTAGAAAAGTAATATTGAATATTCTTACCTACTATTTCAGGTGTGTGTAAACCAACGAACGTTATGGATCAGCAATGCGCCCAAATAAAGCGGTCCCCGAAACGCCTTTATGAAAAGCCTCAATTTTTATGCGTCTCAAGCTAAATACTAGAGGGTAGTGCGGGTCGAAATTATCGGACCCGCACCCGCAGGAAACCCGCACGAGGGAACCCGCACCCGACCCGCACCCGCAAAATTTCGACCGATTAAGACCCGCACCCGACCCGCACCCGCAAAAAAACCGCAATAAACCCGCAAATTCATAAAACTGTTGGTGTATTTACTTGTATTAGTATCTAATTTGTGCCAAGTTGGGATTTCCCGTCGTTTGAACCCTTTCTTTGTTTGCATTAGCAACTGTATCTAAGACCAATCGAAGTAGACCAAGTCAAAGTACGACTTTAGTCAATACTCTGCTTATTTCATTTCGTACACTAAACCATTTGCTACGATCCAAATAAATATCGTAATCAACTTTGTCACAGCGTAACAAAGAATTACGCGGTATTGCTATCCCCCGTCGTTGGCAACACCGTGTTAACTTTGTTCACCAATACACTCTGACCATTTGTATTTAGTGACCTGAATAACATTTATCGAAATGTGTAAGTCTTACTAAGAATATTTAAAATTAAGCTATTCACTTTAAATCATAAATAGAATTAACAACTCCGCGTTTAAATTCCATTACCGTTGAGAATTTTCAGTTTGAAACTCCTTTCAAAAGTCAAAGGTCGTAAAGGAATTCAATGATTAACCACAGCCACTTCTTCCACTAATTTCCACTACACACGGGAATGCGTGAACCAAGCACCAAGTTACAAACCATCACCAAAAATCAGTATTGAATTATTGTGGACAAACAGACATTGAACGTAATCACATTGAATTATCTCGTGATATTTTATATTCTATAATATTTATATGTCTTGGTAAACATTATTTGGAACATTAAACTCAAACATGTAAAGCTTACAGTGAGGCTGTCTTTCGATATATTACGTAGAAAAGATAGGTAGAAGATGACTGAAATATTCCAACAGTAAATATGGGTTCGGTGTTAGCAACAAGAGCAATATCTAACACAAAAGTGAAAGATAGTTAACCCGTCAGAACCTAAGTTAAGAATAATAGGGTTATTGAGAATAAATTTACCAGAGGGGTTTATTGGCCTTTACAAATATTTTACCCAAAAATATTCCGGGAATTTCCGTATAAAATACTTTTGCCCTTACGACAACGCTAGGAGTTTAAGGTGTCAAATTAAAATGATGTGCTATAATCTGGTAATATCAGTATAAAAACTTTAAAGTCTGGAATAAGTAAATCGGGCAGTGATCCAAATATCAAAAGAATATCCCATTTCAAATGATCCAGATCTTTTGAAACCGGATAGTCACTTGGACATTACGGATGATCACATAAATCCAATTAAATGGCAAAAATGATAATATTGGATCAGTGGGCTTTCTGTCATGTTAGAGGTTTTCAAATATTTATGCTAAATACTTGAGATTAAATTGTAACATAACAATTAAATTAATGTTGCAGTCTCATTCTTCCTTTTGCTATTTTCACTTTCACATTCTAGATTCATAAACCTGTGTCAGTAAATAATTTAGTTTTCGTACGTCTGCATGAATAATTTTTTGACTCTTCAATCAGTGTATCGACCGGGGCCAAAAAATCACTTTGAATCTACAATTTTTAAAGTTATTAACAAATAGAGGAGCGTTCATATTTAACCAGTAGTATAGTCCAACAGTATAAATAACACTACCAGCCCACCAGCGATTGTATATAAGTTTGTGGATTTTGAAACGCTAATGTTAAGCTTATATCAAAATCTTGTAATACAACGGGTAAATATAAACTGTCAATCGATACGCATTGTGTAATGGATGTATAATGTTCAAGAAGAACAAAAAATTCGATTCTATTCTATCCTCATTTTATTGTAATAAAGGAGCTAATTTAAATATGTAAACAACTATATCTATGAGTTAATGTAGACAGACATAAATAATATGAAAATATTTGAATAAACTATATAGACTGAAGTAATAAAAGATACTGCGATTTGCATTGATTGACAATAAGCAAACAATTAATCAATTTGTTTATATTGTTTTGGTGAAGGCTTCTTTGATGAACCGAATCATTTCCCACAAAAAAGAGAGTGGCAACACTCGGATTTTTTAGTAACTCCTCTAAGTTCATTATGCATTCGATATATATATAATATATTAATCAGAACCGCATATTGAGTGAATTTTGACATTTTGCAGTAAAGAAACAAATCCCTTACATAGTGTCCACAATTGTCTAAACTAATAGGAAGCGTTCTTTTAAAGTTTGGATTTTACAACAGTCAGTTCAGTCAGTTGCCATTATTCCACCACAATAATACATTACGTAAATTGAATGGAAGACAATGGTAACCAAGACAGATGAATGATTTCTCCAGTTATGGCGCACAATTCATTACAAAAATTATTAAAACTGGTAAAAATATGTACAAAAGTACCGAAAAATATCCCAAATTATGTAGGAAAATACCAAAAACTCAACAAAATATGTAAAAATGCACCAAAACAGCTAAAAAATATGTATTTAGGAAAAAAGCCAAAATATGTAAAAAAATATGTAGTACGTAGAAATATCCCAAATATTTACAATATTTTTTTTCAAGTGGCTCTCAATCATCCTTATATTGGCTGAAACAAGTAAATGCAAAGTTTGGGCTTTGTAAGTCAACGCTGTGCGGATATAGATAAACCTATTTTGCCGGACCTTACTTATCAAATATTTTGCAACCCTTTTGAAATAATTTAAACTCCTCGTCAATTTTTTTTAATTACCTTTAAATTACTTTTAAATCTTTGCAGAAAGTTTTTCATTTCAAAACTTTTGCACACATTCCCAAATACTTTTAAACCCTTTTCAAAAATTTTGAAACCCTTTTGAATTAATATACTTAAATTTATTAATTTATTTAAATTCGTTAGATGATAAAAGTTTGTTTTATTTACATTTATGTATAGGCATGGAATTTAAGTTCGTTTTAAAAAGCAGCTTTCCCAAATAAATGACATTGAATTAGATAAAAATTTAATATTTTAATACAACATTTAGACTTAGTATAATTGAGTTGCATAAAGAACAATCGTGCATCTGCTTTTTTTAAATGTGAATATTAATAGCATTGCCAATCTTAGAAATGGCGCTTTTGCATACATATTTTATGAAGTACCATGAAATCGAAATTATCAATCTCAATAAAATCAACGTTGATTTTACATATAAAATGATTACATCTTTATAAAAAAACACATTTCAATTGATAATAATATAAAGCTGAGAGATAGTAGAACTATGACTATTACAAAAATTGTATACATTCTTTGTGCAATTGTCATGGCAAGTGGCACACGCTGTGAATATAAATATTTAGTTCTATACGTAAAATAATTTAAATGCTTTGTATAGTAATTTACATCAACAAATCGATATACACCAAAGCTCATAAGCCTTGCAAAATATTTTTGTAGCAAATTTTGGTGAC
>JABASD010005887.1:0-11352 GCA_019776165.1 Pogonognathellus flavescens
CCCATCTTTGAACTTAGCCTCAGTTAGGTTCTTACTGTTACGTGTACCAAATTTGAACAAAATATCCGAAGCCGTTCTAAAGTTATGGCGGGGAAAGACAGACGGACGGCTTTCATATTCCTATAAAGTATCTCCGATACTTAATAATCGCATTAAACTTAATATGATTGGTATCAATAATATGTCCGGGTAATATAGTTATAATGATCACTAAAATTAAAAAGTCGGTGTGTTTGTGATTAGCTAAGTAAATAAAATATTACTGTCGTCTCAATGTTTTCCTTTCGTATTTGGCTTGGTGCGTAAATTCCAAGGATGTTCCCGTCAAAAAATAATGTCATTGCCGGCTTTGCAGAGGAGAAACGGGATTTAGAACCAAACAATATTATTTTTTCTCACTCCAGAAATTCTGTATGTTTAATCTATCTGACTATATATGTTTAGACTAACTTATTATTATGACTTGCTTCTTTTCTTTAGCCATGACATTTATTTTAACCTTTCACTATACTTTGTTTCGTAAGTAAGATTACGGTCGCCAACTCATATCTATAGTATTGAATGGTAACAATTTATTATTTTTTTCTTTAGGTATATTTTAAATTGAAAGCAATGGCATTATTATGAATTGTAGGTTACGAAATAATTAAATATTAAATTAAAAATATAATTCGTTTGTGAGTGGAAATATTTGGGAAAACAAGTGACAATGAAAAAACAGTGCAAGAGTACAAGTCCAGTTGAGTAGAGATGTTAAACTTATACAGCTTTAATAAAGCTTTGAAGATCAGGTTATATAGATTAATTACTTAGGTTCATAGTCATTCTTTTGCATAATACATTACATCATATTTGAAATATGATAAGTAATATTTATAAGATGTATATATACTACTTATACCAGCATTGATATAGAAGACATTGGATACAAATGTAAAGTTACCACTCTGCACATTCCTAGGTGTAGGAGTCGCTTTCTGTCCGCAGTGCGGTGACTTACATATATTATCAGCACATTATTATATAACAGAAGTTATTTAGAATATCAAATTCAATTTACAAGATATTTCACAAGACGTGTACAAATGCATATAACTTGTATAAATATTACGTTTTACATAACGTAACAGATATGCAGTATGTAGCAAATTTCACGCATATGCACAATTATTCTTTTATAGCGCATATGTATTTTTAAACATATTTTCACAGCTATACATAATGCTTAATGTGTTCTGCGTTCTCATTGTTAGTTATAACTTTATATTTATACAAGAATTGAATATACGTTATAATATATTATTTCAAATTATAATAGAGTTCATGTGTAGACGACCATACGACAACAAATTCCTAATCTTTTGCTTTTCATTAAATAAAACTTGGGTTCTTATTATTACTCTATTTGAGCCCTAGTTCTCTGATAATATTTGGTTCTTTTGTTTCCATCGCTTACGGCTGAGTTGTAATTTTTTACAAGGCACTTTGAACTATTATAAATTTACTATATTGTATAATGCATTAAGTTACTGCGCCTACATCCCTTCACACACACACACACAAACATATATTATTTGGAAAAAGGGAATGTACAGACAAGCTTATAATATATTTTTTCATCACGGTGTACTTCCAGCCTGTTACCACAAAAGCCATAATAACTTTTTCTAGGAAATGTTGAACTACAGACTATATTACACTGGCAAGTAACAACAATTGTGTTTTCATTTGATCAGTTATTTGTGGGTGAACGCATGCCGTTAAATGTTGTGCGTTTAACACATAGCTTTTGGACAATTCAATGTTAAGTGTCACATAGAACCATTATTTTTTCGTTTTAATTTTGTGGCTGATAATTATATTTTATTTTGTTAGATCTTATTTTGTTATTTTACTACTAGGAAACTAGGATGTTAACAATTTCTACGAAGCATTGGGTTAAATAATTTTTATCAATTACAATACATCTGCGGATCTATTTCAAGATTTTATTTTAGTTTATTTTTCGTTTAGTAGCTAAGAATCGATTTGCTTTATAACTCTGACGAGGTCAATTTTATTTGGATATTTGTCACAAATTAAAATGAATGATGACCCACCAGATTCGAAGCCTACAATTGAAGAACTTAAACACAATCTAATATTCAGGTGATTAAAAATTAATTTGTACTTTTTGAACTGTATTAACAATTAATAAATGTAATTATTAGTAAAACGTTTCAGATTTAAAATTTGTTGACCTTTCAGTGCATCCATCTTGTTATTGCGATATTCAAATTGATCAAATTTAGAAGAAATTATTTTATATTTTAGTACAGAATGATATTTTATTATTCTATTTAATTATTTTTTCTTTAAATGTTTTGCACTGAATGTTTAACTTAAATCAAGACAGTAATATTATTACTTACTGAAAACTGAAAGTGAAAATATAAATTTGTGGCCATTAAATTATAGTAAATTATGATCACATATTAATAAACTTCTATTTTCTAGAAAATGTTATGTTCGTCTCACAAGATTAAACATTGAAGCCATTAGAGATGGCACCAGCAAAGCAAGAAAACGAGATTCATCGCTATTAAATATCGGCAACAGTAGAGTCAATGTGAAATTAAATTGTGACATTTGTGATAAAAATTACCCAAATTTAGGAACTTTAAATTGGCACAAAAGAAAAATTCATAATTTGGACATTAAATGTGAATGTCCAATATGTGGAAAAGGCTTTAAATATCAATACATGGTACTTCAGCATATTGCAGTTCACACTGGAGAAAAGCCTTACAAATGTTCGCTGTGTGAAGCCAGATTTACAAGTTTTTACTACCGAGACACTCATGTAAAAAGGGTACATAATAAGATTCGAGATTTTAAATGCTCGTTGTGTCCAAAGTCTTTTCTGAGTCAAGGACATCTTAAACGTCATGTTAAATCTCATACTGGGGAAAAGCCTTTCAAATGTACATTATGTGAGGAACGCTTTGCAGAAAATGACGCTCGAACTAAACATGTCTTACGGTGTCACACAAAAGAAAAGAATTTCCATTGTTCTATGTGTAATAAGAGTTTCCTAACAAAAGCTGGGTTAAATTCACACATAAGAGTTCATACTGGAGAAAAACCTTTCAAATGTGCAGTGTGTCCCAAAAGTTTCTCAAACCAGGGTTGTTTGTATGATCATGTCCGACGCCACAATGGAGAAAAATTGTACAAATGCTTGAAATGTCCAAAGCAATTTGTAACATCAAACAGTCTCCTGTTCCACTATAGATTGATTCATTCCGAAGAAAAGTATTCATGTTCAAAATGTCCGAAATATTTTCCTTGCAAAATGTATCTTCAAAGACATTTGAAATATCATAGTCTGCAAAAACCATACCAATGCAATTTCTGTCAATCCACTTTCAATTCAAGTGGCAATTTGAAAGACCATGTTGCCAGATGTCACACAAAAGAAAAACCCCATAAATGTGATTTATGTGAAAAACGATTCACATCTTTAACCGATTTTAAAAATCATAAATATGTTCATGTCAACAAAAAACAGTTTGTTTGTCCGTTGTGTCCAAAAAAGTTTGCATGTGCAAGGTATGTTCGGGATCATCAAGTTGCTCACATCAAAGAGAAACAGTTTGTTTGTTCCCTGTGCCTAAAAATGTTTTCTTGCAAAAAATATCTTAGTTCGCACAATAGGTCGTGCAAGTTTGTGACGAAGCAACATGCGCACCATAGCAAACAACAGCAAGTGAGGAGAACAGGGGGCAGCAAAGCGGGGAAAGATCCAGACTCGACGAATGAGACAAGACCGAGAACATTGAAGGGGAATCTTCAGAATTGAATCGGACGCGGAACACTCAACAACTATCTTCGGACTTGTGCTAATACCATTACTATCTACCATCTTGTAAATTGATTATCATTGGCAGTACTTTATTGAAACTATCTTTAACTATAATTAACTAACTCGCAACTCACTGGACCTGGCTTACTTGTCATCATCAGCATTACGTAAGGGTATCGTATCACCAGCAGACAATTACCATTATTCCTTATCGTCACATTTACAATTATTTATAAATCTCGTGCAATACATTTTAATACTGGCATTCATTATAGTATTAATATAAGGGACAGTAGGAGAAACATAAGCATAAGGAAGCACATTGTCTCAAGTTGAAGTTGATAAAAATAAAAGAAGTCTAAAGCTAGGAATATGCCCTCCTTAAATTACTAATTACACATTTCAGTTGAAAAATGCGTGTAAATAGTGTCAGCCATGATCAAGTACGAAAAGACAAAATCGACAAGAATGTCAAAAAAGTCTAAACAAATTTTTCCCAAAGTAATTCTAGCAGCTAGAAAATTTGTTTGACTTCCCATCAATCTAACTCAATGTAACAGTAGTATGACTTTCAAGTTATTATCTGTCAATGTTGTCATGTTCCTTTGTGAGTGATTTTTTAAAAAACTAATATTTTTAATATTGTGTAACCATTTTTTTAAGACAGGCAATTTGAGATACATAGAATTGAGGAAAAATTGAAGATCTTAATATGCATTTACCTAGCACCCCAAAACATTCATTCAACTGTATCTCCAAAACGTAGAATTTCTCGTCAAAATGTATAGGACAAATTAGTAGAGAATTTTACGTAGTATTTTAATACAATTTGAAATTAATTCCAGCTCCTGTACTTTTGCCTGAGAAGGCCTGGATTGATCGCTGTAATGTTTACTGTAACTGTGTCCAGCACATTAGACCAACTGAATGAATTAATTGATGAGGCAAACAAAACGACGTCATCATTGACATGTTTGGTTACTAATTAAACTATAAATCAATGACGTCACTTCCCCTTTAACTACTCGCACTTTTGTGACATCATACTTCATTCTTTCGTCTCACCAGTCATATGTGCTGTTATCTTTAAAACTGAATATATACTGAATTTACAGATCATTTGGAACAATTGTTAAATTAGTTAATGTAAACAATATATGTATATTTCTAAATGTAATTGACGTTTGACGAATCAAACAGTCAGTTTTATTCGGAATAATAAATTGGCTTAAGAATAGTAATTTTTTAGAAGTTTTTCAAAACCAACACAAAATAAAGATGTCAACAAAAGAATTCCATGAATGTAAAATACTGTGATGAAATTGTCGCTCATGCCTAAACCTTTGTTAGGATTCAAAATGGAGATAGAATTTCTCGTTTCTTGCAAAAGAATGCGTGTTTTTTCAATTTCCTTCCAAATTTCAATAATTCCGGAATGTTGTAGTGCTCTCAATCGAGTCAAAACTAATGGGCTATAAGCACCTTGTACTACCCAACCAAAGTTGGTTGGCAGCAATCCCTCAGTACTAATTACGACTCCTGTTTTACTTGGAAACTTCTTTTTTAGTTGTACATAAAAAATTCCAATTCTATCTGACAGATCTGCATACGCAGTTCGGTTACAATTTAAAATCGCTTCAAAAAGTTGTTGCGGAAATATAATATACCAACTACTGGAGTTTTCAACCACGCGTTTTGGAACAGAAATTATTTCAGTGAGGTTTTCAATGTAACGGATGAGGCTGAGGGAATTTCTGTGTGACTCGGATATTATGCTCCTTTTATATTGAACAAATCTGTGTTCAAATTCAGAAAATAATTTACCGCTCGGAACATAAACAAAGTTCAACTGCATTGGTGTGTATAGTGAATAATGCAAATCGACGAGTTCACCAAACGTTTCTATATCAATAGGTTTTCTGGGCGCCGAAGATTCTGAAATGCTCCAATTTTTGTACTGATTCGTCAATACAAATGCTGCTAAAATCCAAGATCCATAAATAAAATAGACAGTCGTTAGCTGTTTAGAATTCGAGCCAATTTTTGCTCCCTGATCCAACAAAATTCGAAATGGAATGAACTCTAATTTAATTTTCCGTATTTTGAATGTAATTTGTAGCAGAAAATTCACAGCTATGCAGCTAATGAGAATTCCTAACCAAGTTGGCCAATCAAAACATGCCAGGTAAGGCAGAAATGAAATATTTTCCAAACCTTTGCTTCCATCGCAAGTCACATATTTATATGATTGGGATTTGATTACAAAAAATGTTGTTTCCTCAACATCGTGCGTAATATAAGCCAAAGGTTTTTTACATTCACTAGGCCACTCATTTAGCGAACAATAATTACTTCTATTTACGGCAATATAATTGAAAAGAACAACATTTGGGTCGTATTTCTTTGCATGAAATGTTTGGAAACTCAACTTTTCTTCTTTTTTCAACCTCTTCAGAGGATGCATGTTTGTCAACAAAGAAAATATATTCCATGGGGTTTTATGAAAGTTGATGATGCTTTTCATTTTCCATTCTTTAACTAAAGAATCTCCGGTGTACAATTTTTCTTGTAAATCCGTAAAATCAATTTTGCATTCATACTCTTTTTCACATTCAAAATAATTATTAATATAAATCTGCGTGGAGTTGGAATTCACTGAAAACAAAATAACTTTAAGAGGATACGGGACTGTGTACTGAATATTCTCGTTATACTCGTGTTCAAAATTATTGAACAGCCATACAGCCTCACTCATCCATTTTTGCAATATTGGATTATTCTGTTCTAAGTTCATTTCAAGAATCATTAGAGACTTTTCCGTCCGATACATGTCCAAATCCGTATTCCGAAGCAACGGTTGCTCCCAGAACCAGAATTGGGAGTTTGGAAAAACGAAGCGTGGTTTACCTTTTTCAAGTCGACTAGCGGACAGAGGAAATAGAAGAAAATTTATTCTGCACTGCCATGAAAAAAAGAGAGAAGGATATTTAGTGTTATTCACATTGTGGGTTGAAGTTAAAGACGTTTTCGATTTCCATTGTGACTTTTCATTCTTATTATCTTGCACTGAATATTTGCCAAGAATAATAGGATATGTAAACTCGATGAAGTCCGTTTCCAGATTGTCGAAAAATGCAATATTTATAAAGCAATTGCTGAATGGTTCCAGGTAGGAATTTAAATTTAGATATTGCTTGTCGTTTTCACCTTGCGAGTATTGCAACCACAAGAAAAATGTCAACCCTCCAAACTTGTTGAACATTTTCTGTAAGATTATGATATTGTTTTCACTTTCGGTGGAAATTTACGTATCCAAAACGGGTACTAAGAACTGAAAAAGTAAACTATATAACTGAATGTATTTTATCAATTCCAACTTCAATTTATGTAACACAAAAATATTACAAACGTGTCAAGTTTAATTTTTTTTACATTTTAATATATAATATTATTAAATAAATATTATGCAATGTTTATGGTCAGCAATGGCAAATCAAATATGCTAAATCCTCAATATGATTGAAAACGCTAATGTGAATTCGTGATATTCAAGTAGTAACTTGAATTTAGGTAGACAAACATAGTCATCCATTCATCTCCTTGACCTTATCCATCAAAATGTAATGACTTCTTTAGTACTTACAATGTTATACTTTAGCACTCATCTACGCGGAATGCAACCCAACAACCATCAAACCATGGTTCAATTTCAACGTTGTACCGTAAACCGTAGAGTCAACAGTCGGTACGGCGTTGACGTATTATACGTATAGTTATTGAAAATTACTGGTAGGTGACCACATACTAATATCGCGACATGTGAAATGGTAAAATATTCTACATTGTTGCCATCTCATCATGTAACACACACACTATTCACATTTATAAATCCAACAGTAAGCGTAAAATCGTAATTAAATTTTAGGTGATAATTGATAACTGAAAATGTATAAATTATAAGTAACCCATGATATTTCATTATTATTATGCACTATGCATGCACCAGCTACATATTGTTTGAGTTACGTACTATTCGAAACAAGTACACAAAATGACACTTAAATGATCAACATGTGGTTAATTCCGTTAATTATACTATAAATAGGTTTTTTGGCAAATAAATATTTTTTCTTTAAGACTTCCAGATGCAAATGATTTATTTTATAGCTTCAGAGGGCCGAATAGCTTTCAAGCCAGTGGCGAACGCCACACTTTGTGTTATGGGCGGTTAACTACTTGTACCACGTAATATTTAAACGGATGGATGCTTCTGTGTTCCGCATATTGGTTTACATATTCAATATTTGATAAACGACCATTCAATTAATTTGAATTTGGCGTTGGTTGTATATAACTGTAAAAGTGATGTTTATCAATATTATTTAATTAAATATTAATGTGGAAAAGTAAACACAATTTTTTGCTGAACAACTATTTGTAAGGATTTAATTTTTTTACATATATGTAGATAACGACTTACCATCGATTAACTTCTTTAAAACGCAGCCAAGTGGATCTGTACTTACAAAAAGTTATAAGATTTTTGTTAATATTCATTTGTCCAAATATTTTATGAAGTAATTAAATCAATATAAATTCAAAAACTTTCAATATAAAATAACATCTCGCTAAAGACTAACATTTATTTCAATCCGGGCCATGAAAAAATGGGGATATTCTTCAGGGCCGGGTCAGCCTTTCTATGGCGATGTTGTATAGAGATGTCGCTATGATTGATATACGGACAGACATTTAAATTAGCTGCCGCCAATAAATATTGGATGACACCGATTGACTCCATTTTCCATGTATTTATTTCTTGCGACCCAGAGATCACGCTTGAGATGTTTCCATGAATTGTGTTCTTCCGTTCGTGAGTTACAGCGGTCACAGGCATAGGTACGGCGGACAGATGTAGACAAAATTATTATAAAGTATTATACTTTATACCAATATGCTCCAAATTAATTATTGCATGAGTGATGTGAATTTTACTTATATAAAATTTATACATTGTTCATCAAGATATTAAAAAACAGATATTTTATTTCGAACTATTTTAAACAGAACACCAATCCTCGTCTGTTTTTAAACGATTAATTGTGAACAGGTTTTGCAGCCCTGGTTTTAACTTCCAATTTAGTTCCGATTAGTTTTTCAAGACAAACACAAAATAAAGATGTCAATGTAAAAATTCCATAAATGTAAAATACTGTGACAAAATTGTCGCTCATGCCTAAACCTTTGTTAGGACTCAAAATCGAGAGAACATTTCTTGTTTCTTGCAAAATTATTCGTGTTTTTTCAATTTCCTTCCGAATGTTAATGATTCCGGAATGTTGTAGTGCTCTCAATCGAGTCAGAACTAATGGGCTATAAGAACCTTGCAATACCCACCCAACGTTTGTAGGCAGCAATCCTTCAGCACTCATAATGACTCCTGTTTTACCTGGAAACTTTTTTTTCAGCTTTACATAAAACATGTCAATCATATCAGACAAATCTGCGTACGCAGTTCTATTACAACTTAAAATCCCTTCAAAAAGTTCCTGCGGACACATAATATAATAAATCTTTGGGTTGTCAACCGCCCGTTTTGGAACAGAAATTATTTGAGTGATGTTTTCTATGTAACGGATGATGCTGAGAGAATTTTTGAGTAGTTCGGGTATGTCCTTTTTATATTCATCAAATCTGATTTGGAGATCTGCATTTTTTTTAGAAAACACTCTATCATTAGGAGCAGGAACGAAGTTAAACATGTGAGGAGTATACAGTGAATATTGCAAATCTACCAGTTCTCCAAACGTTTTTATAGCAAGAGGTTTTCTTGGTGCCAAAGATTTTGAAATGCTCCAATTTTTGTACTGATTCGTCAACACTAAAGCTGCCAAAATCCAAGATCCATAAATAAAATACAAAGAGGTTAGCTGTTTTAACTTCGAGCCAATGTTTGATCCCTGATCCAATAAAATTCGAAATGGCATGAACCCTGCTTTCATTTTTCTTAATTTGAATGCAATCTGTAGCAGAAAATTTACAGCTGAGCAACTAATGAGAATTCCCAACCAAGTAGGCCAATCAAAACATGCCAGGTAGGGTAGAAATGAAATGTTTTCCAAACCTTTGCTTCCATCACAAGTCACAAATTTATATGACTGAGATTTGGTTACAAAAAATGTTGCTTCTTTAACATTGTACGCAATGTACGCTAAAGGTTTTATGCATTTACTTGCCTGTCCTTTTGTCGAACAATAATTGCTATTATTTAAGGCAATATAATTGAAAAGAACCACGTTAAGATCGTATTTCTCTTTATAAAATGTTTGAAAATTTAGCTTTTCTGGGTGTTTCATCCTCTCAAGAGGATTAGTGTTTCCTAATAAAGGAAATATATTCCATGATGTTTTTTGAAGATTGACTAAGCTTTTCTTCTGCCATTCGTCAACCAGCGAATCTCTGGTGAACAATTTTCCTTTTAAATCAGTCAAATCAATTTTGCAATCATAATTTTTTTCACAATCAAAATAATTGTTCAGATAAATCTGTGTGCAATTAGAAGTAACTGATATCACTATAACTTTAAGAGGATTCGGGGCTCTATACGGAATATTTGCATCATAAAAAGTACTGAAGAGCCAGACGAATTCACTCATCCATTTTTTAAATATTTTATTTTTCTGTTCTATGTTCATTTCAAGAATCATTAAAGACGTTTCCGTTCTATACATATCAAAATCGGTCTTATGAAGCAACGGTTCCTCCCAAAACCACAAATGGGAATTTGGAAAAATGAAGTGTAGTTTTCCTTTTTCAAACCGATTAGCGGACAGAGGAAATAGGAAAAAACTTATAATGCACTGCCATGATAAAAGGAGCGAATTGTTTCCAGACGTTTCAGATGATTTTGTTTTGAACATTTCATTCTTATTATCTTCCACTGAGTATTTGCCAAGAATAATAGGATATGCAAACTCGGCGAAATCAGTTTCCAGAGTTTCGGAAAAGGCAATATTTATAAAACAGTTGCTGAATGGTTCCAAGTAGGAATTCAAATTTAGAAATTGTTTTTCGTTTTCACCTTGAGAATATTGCAACCAGAAAAATATGGTCAACCCTCCAAATTTTTTAAACATTTTCAGGAAATCTTTGAGATATTTTCACGTTCGGTTGAAAATAACATGTCTTCCAAACTTTCACCAAGGTTAAAAATCTAGCTAAATAAAATAAATTGCAGGTTATTTTATATATTGAAACTAATATATTGTGCAAAAAATGGTGATGTACCAAGCTCCGCTTTCTTTACACAATTGAAAGTTTATAATCAATAGTCGATCAAATATAAATAGAAACAACACTAAAGAGGGTTCATGATATTATATGTATTGTGTAGCTGAGTTTGTAGACAGATATAATAATTCCTTTTGACTATTTGACCTAATCAATCAAAAACAAAGGACTCCTCAAGTATAATAATATCACATTTTAGCTTAATTTCATCTGCAAGC
>JABASD010005888.1:0-11344 GCA_019776165.1 Pogonognathellus flavescens
ATAGGCACTAATAGGCACTAAAAACCCAAAATAGGCAAAATAAATAAATGCCTAGGCATAGGCACTAAAAACTGAAAATAAATAAAAATAAGAATCAAAATATAAGCTTGTTAGTATGTGAAATGGATAGATACGAAGTCTCACATCACTTGGAATTAGCAGTAAGAAAAGGCTTTTTCCTGCCTTTCCGGTCTTTACACATCATAAATATAAGCAATCGATTTATTAGTCAGTTATGTAAAAAAAATGACCTTGGTATTACTATATACTGGCCCAGCTTCTACGATTCTGTAGTTTGTGCATGAATGTATAGACAACTTTTATATAAAGGGAAATAACCTTAATACGTATTTGGGAATTTATTAACTGCGTATTTACCTGAGTTTTCCTTGGACTCCAAACTGCCCCAGACATACTTTATGTAAGTAACAATGATTGTAATCAACCATTTCTATTTGCCAATACTTGTGTAGCATTAATTGAATTTTTACATAAAGCTATTTTATAAGTATCCGTAGACGCAATACATAATAAAATCCGAGACATGCCTAACTGTAGAAAGCTAACCTGGCACTAATGTCGAATAAACATTACTACTGCACTGTCTTGAAATTCTTTGGATAAATAAAAACTTATTGGCAAATATACTAACAGCTAATGCATTAATTAGTATAAAGTAAAATCCAATAAATAAAGACAATTAATCGTTCAGTTTTTACATTTTAATTTTGCATACAACTGGGCCCGGCATTTGACTTTTGTAATGATGTATAAAATTATGGTTACCACTAGCAAACAACGGTTACCTTACAAAGTACCAGGGCAAGTAATTTGACACATATTTTTCTCAATGTAGAGCACAATAAAGTTTCATTTATAAATGCATTTATCATTTAATTTGATTTAAATGAAATGAAATAAAATGAAATGACACTTGAAAGAAACGAGCACTGCTACCATGTTCACTACAAAGTTCAAAACACTGAAAACGTCGAAATTTATTTATCTAGCACGGGTTAATAATTAATAGGTAAGTATAATTATCAAAACGCATTTAAAAAACCCATGAATTGAATGACTGAACATTGGCAATGTATTTATAACCACACTATTGTTTTGATAATGTTTGGATAAGTACATAATGTTGGTAAGTATCATAAAAGCTAATGCAGTAATTAGTACGAATTAAAAAAGGTTACGTATACAGAATAATACACACATTTTGTTACAGTATTGACAGTATAAATCCATATAGTTGCTTACACAAATACTATCACAATTGCTTGCAACGTAAATCTGAATGACAATAGTTGCAGTGATGCTATGCAGTAAAAATTTAAAAGTTTAAACTTAACCTTGTACCGATGTTCTATTTGAGAGTTTGTTTTCATTACAAGCGTATAATAAGGTTGGTCATCAGGAACATAGTTTAAATTTAAATGTCTATACCAAAAGTTACGAGCTGCAAATCTAAAGTTATAATAATAGTTCATTACAAATGGACCGCAAGTAATAAACTGATGGAATAATTAACCACAGAAAACATAAATGTGGTGAAGGTACTCCGTTGGACATAAAAATATCTTCCGACTTCAAGTCTGAGTGTTCTATAGGAACGAATGCGTCTTCGTGTCCAGGGATCCCCGGCCACGCAAGAATACCATTTATGCTTGAACTCAATTGAGTTGTTGTTATAATAAGCCATTGGTCTGACAAAAAATATCTCAAGCAAAATCATTGATATCGCAGTTAGGAGCATATTTAAATAAAGTGGCATTTCTAAATGTTGCTTCAAACGAAATGTTCCAAATATGGCTATTATGTGGGCCATTTGAATGACCAATAATATTACAGGCGCTATCAATCTGACTGTTTCAAGAACTGATGCATTAGTCAGGTACATGCAGGGATAGAGTTTGATGGCCTCGTACAAGCAATTCAACTCTTTTAGGCGAGTTGGCTTCTTTATAAAATTAAATAAACTGAGTTCACTAATTGTGTTAAAAGAGTGTAACCACATCAAAAGAAATAGTGCTTTTTCCAGCATCGAAAACATGCAATGTAAGCCCTGGAATAAAAAAATAATCGCCCAAAACATATTCATCCAAAATTTGTGTTTCACAGTTGGAAACAGCCAATCAGAAATTGGAGTAAAAGGATGCTCTTCCAATAGGAAAATCAAGAACGGCGTCAAAAGTATGGTGCAGATACCCAGGGGAGTGGATAGATTGGTCACACATCCAACAATGTCAAATTTACCGTTTCGTTTACGTAGCGCCTCTTCAAACACATCTGTAAATTTCATCAAACAAATAACAATGTTGAAACTTCAAATTAAAACAGTTTAATAACAACACATTCATTCAGAAACCGGGTACACACAAAGTTGGGTTTCATGCTTTTGGGTCTGATAAAATTGTAGTAGATTGTAGTTTTAGTCTTTCAATTACTTTACAGAATAAGAATGTAATTATTAAGGGACGAAGTCACTTTATGTGAAGGCCAAATCTGTCCGTCTGTCCTTCACCACGATACCTTGAGAACGGATTGAGATAGTTCGATCAAATTTACTCTACATACGACATAATAGTAAGGTCATATGTGAGACTAAGTTCGTATATGGGGCCAATCGGTCAACTCCTTCATGACCTTTGACCTATTATAGTGACTACAGTGTTAATACAACCTATAGTATACAGTGCATTCTAAATACTGCTATGCGACCTCCATGTATGTTTGAAAGTGAAATCTGTCAGCGTTTGAATCTGAAGTCCGCCAATGTTTTGAATATTACAAGAAAGGCAATTGAATGTTTTTAATACATATAGTCAGCGGAGTGATACTACAACTAACACAGTGTCACAGTTGAAATGCTGATGTCATTGTAAATGTTAATGTTACATTGTCATGGTTCACAATACAGTGTCACTGTTCACTTCGTCTCTTCTTTCAACCGTTACAAATGGTTTATTATATTTCTTAGTAGTAATAACAATAACTAAACCCAATTTGTTTTTTTACAAGTAAAAGGTTCAACATCTTTCTTCGGATATAATCAAGGTCTATTACATTCTATATTGGTGTAGACGGTAGACGCTGCTCTAATGTTTTACTTAAAATTAATCTAACTTCTGTATATTACTGTTGTAAGCAGCTTTCCTGTGAGATATTTGTAAAAAATTTATCCATTTACTTAAGCAATGCCGTGTTTAAAATCAAATTATATCGAATTTCGTACTGATTAGTAAAAGGTATCAAAAACCACAACCCACAAAACGCATTCGGTGTGGATTTTTGGTTTCTTGCATTCAAAGATATGTATTTTCTAAAACAAATGTATTAATGCCGTATGTTTTGAGTTAATATGATATATGGTTGACTAATTTAAGGGTACCACTGCCCAAAATTTCCCAAACTGCTTAAAATAATGTGCAAATTATTTTAACTCTAACAGTTAGATTCTTCTTAATATTACATTATTAACATGGTCCATTTACTTTTTTGTCTTTGTTTATAAAACATATTTTAAAAATTAGAAAAATGTGAGAAAATCAAAGATGCACGTAATTAAAAATACTTACTTGAAAAATGTCTATCGAATTCCAGGTACTTGTTACCGATGTGAAGTGCGTTTTGAAGAGAGAGTAATGACGGAAGGTTACATACAAAACCAACTATCGCGGGCAGGGTATTGTCGAACATCATTATTGACAAAATGAGTCCGTATGGTGCTTCGGTGTTTAAAATTTGTACAAGAAAGAATATAAATGAGTAGAAAATGAAGACCACTGAGACAAAATTTCCGAGATACCACACAACTATTCTTTTCCTATTTTTCACCATTTCTCTTTGATTTAGTGTTTTGTTGTAAATGTAGGGTCCAAATTGAACTTTGTCGCACAAAGAATAAAAATTGAACAGTGCAGCTCTTGTCCAGAGGGTACTCATTGTTGCTTATTCAAAATTGTTATATTGACTTGTAAAATTATTAAAGCGTTCGACTATTAAAAACTGAATAACTGTTGAACTGTTGTTAAATAATTGAACTTCTCGAATGTTTCAAGAATTTTTACTCTTAAACTTTGCTATTAAATAGTTTGTTTCACATGGAGTAAACGAAATAATGATTTAGCATTCCACAAAAGTTAACTAAAAATTATAAAAAAACCACTTGTAAGTGGTAAGAACTATTATACTTTGGAATAATAAATCTTACTTCTCGAAAAATACAGTTTCAAGTTGTAAATTTTCTATGTTTAACAGTTTGTTGGTTTCACATTTTACAATGATAGTATTATCTGGTAATGATGGTAGACTGTGATATGTAGCCTTGTTTTTTAGTTTCGGTAGTTTGAGTAGAAATGTTTATTTAACAATTGTATGAAGTCAAAGAAGAATGATAAGTTTCATACACCTTTAAACTGCTAAAAGCATGATACAATAATATTATTAATATTTAAACTAATTGGATCCACCTGTTTCATGTGAAATAGTAAATATCATTTCAGGTCATACGACATTACTAAAACTTCCAAGAAATAAGTTTCGCCCTCATTACAATTACAACTATATAGCCTTGCTCCTTCGCTTCGGAAGTTTGTGCTGGTTTATTTAACACTGGTATCAAATCACCTAAATTTAAAACAGCTACAGTATTTTAGAAGGATTTGTTGTTAACTACATATTTATCTGGATGTGCATTGGATCCCGTGCTGTGTTAAACATATTATGCGTAAATAAAAATCATTTTAATCAAATTCATATGAAGGTTTGCAAACATTTTATAGTATCTATTGAGTAATTAGAAAAATGTAATTATTACTTCACAGAAATCAAATAATTATTTAGCTATCAAAGAAGTTCATGATATCACCCGAAAATAAACCACTTTTAAATTGAAAGATCGATTAGATTTCCGAATACCAAACCTTATTCCGGGAAGAACTATTTTCAAGTTGTTATTTAGTGTGTATAACAGTTAGTTAGTTTTACATTTTTTACAATGATATGATTATCTGGCATCGATGGTAGACTGAAGTACTAAGAAAGTTTCGTTGGAATATAATTTGGTAGACGAAAAAGTAATGGTTTTTGGTCGCGCCAGTACTACATCAACAGCACAAATTTTATCAACAAATCATTTATTAATCGGTCATGTAAAAAAATGACTCCAATATTTATTTATATTATAGTCTTGCTCTTTCGTGTCGGTAGTTTGAGCAGGAATGTTTATTTTTAAACAACGAATGTTGTTTGTATAATTTTATTCTGTCCGTGTGTCCATGTCACTGTCCGTCTGTTTGTCCGTATAACTCAAGAACCGTTTGATTTAAAGAATTCAAATTTGCTACACATACTATTGAGGTTTAATGTGAGGTTAAGTTGGAGGATGGGGTCAATCGGTCAACTCCTTCATGACCTTTGATCCAATCAATATCCCAGCCGGCACAATCGAGTGAGTAGCTGCGAAGTGGCTACGTAAAGCATACACAATTTTCGTAGGAAAATCGCGGCGATCAACTAAATGCGAAAAAGGTACGCTTTCAGCGCGACAGCGTAGCATCATTTTCAACTCCAACGCTGTGTACAAGACAAGTAGGGCTACTGATGCCATGAACATTTAGTAAGCCGCGTTGGCTGAGTGGTGTAAGCATCTCGTACCGACCTCGCAGTTGCGGCTTCGAGTCCTTGCGCTGGTTTTTTTGCCGTTTTATTCCGTCGCTTATACGTAGCTACAACGTGACTTACGAAGTAGTTCGAACGCATGGACTTAGGGTGCTTCGAATGGGCTAGAAAGTTGCCACCTCGACGAATATAGAGTCCATTTCGCACGTAGCTACGCGTAGTCAAGTAGCTGCGCGTTCGCTACGTCGAAGCTACTTGTGCCGGCTGGGATGTCTTGGTATAAGTACCAGTCTTGTTAGTATTGCTCCGATATAAAAGAGAAGATACGTAATATCAATGCCTATGAGCAATTCAAATGTAAATTTTCATACGAACGTCAAGTGAAATTTTCATATGTAAGTTTTCAAAAAGCTTAAATGATTTTCTCATACAAATTCGTCGACTAACAGTCAGTGTATTATATCTTTACAGACTACGAAATAAGTCAATAGTATCATTTTAAGTGTCAATGTTTTTAAATATTAAGTAAGTTCGTTGTTTCGCTACACTCCGGTGTTGACCGGTTTATTAAGTAGCGTAAGCTACTTTATAAGAATGGTGAAACCGTCTGTCCGTCCGTCTGTGACCGCTGTAACTTCCGAACGGATGAACACATTTGGTTCAAATTTCTCATACGTGATCTCTAGGTCACAAGAAAGAATTTCCTGGAAAATGGAGTCAATCGGTCAACTCCTTAATGACTGACTTTTTGGATGAATACAGTGTAAATACAGCCTCAAAAATAAATTGCATTTTAAATGCTGCTAACTTAATTATATTACTGTTTGAAGGTGAAGACCGCCAAAGATTTGTATTATAGCGAAAGCTACTTTATAGGAACGTTATGTCTGTCTGTCTGTCTGTCAGTGTACCTGTAATGTAATAGCAATATCTCTACAGCGATTCAGCTGAACTCGTTCAAAGTTTGTCAAAACAGTTTCTTTTGACGACAGTTCAAGACAAATCAGTTGACAAAAATAAACAACTGTAATTTAGCATAGGTAATAACGTATCTTACGCTACTTTAGTACATCCGTTTTGAATGGTTTATTTAATTTAACGTTTGTATAAAGTCAAATACCTTCATTATACATTATTCTAAACACTAAAATAACTTGTATTAGCTGCGCATTTACTTGAGTGTACATTGATCGTACATTGATCCCGTTCTTCACCAGACATACTATATATGAGTAAATAACAATGATTGTAATCTAAGCAGTATTATGTTTACCAGTAATTTTGTAGTAATCTTCTGAATTTATACATAAAGCTATATATTAAATAGGTTGTGGTTTTATGTTGTTGTTTTGTAAAACACACAGAAAGCTACCAAATTGATTTACATAGAACTGACTGTCAGAAGAAAGTTTATTGGAGCAAGGGGGACCATCACCAATTTTGTATCTTCAATTTTCAAGAAACTAAATATTCATGAAATTATTTCTCACGATATCTCTTTAGCTGCCGTTAAAGGATCGTGTAATATACTTCAGAACCACCTCTATAACTCAAATATAAATAATTAAGATATTTATTTATTTAAACATATCATTATCCGTTATCCATTCAATGTGTTCATTGTTGTTTTTTACTATTGTGTCTTTAATGGCAATCTCAGATTTTGAGACAATTAATAAATATAAATATAATATATACATGTATCCTGACACACTAAAAAAATTGAAAAACGTAATACTGAAAACACTGACGAATGAATAAAATTATTAACAAAGAGAATGACAGCTAATGGAGTAATAGGTAAAATAAAAACTATTGTGCAAAGAACATTAGTCATTCATTTGCGAGTTTGCTTTTTATTCATTTTGCATTGAATTTTTTTTCACTATTATTATATACTAGCAGAGCAGAATCGGCAGAATGTAATATCAATATCGTTCTTTTATTTATAAAATCATATAGTTGCAATTAAAATTAAAGTATCACCTGTTTTATAAACATTTACACTTATAAAATTTATATTTCATAAGCAAAACCACCACAAATATGATAAAATAGTAATATCAATTTTTGAATTAATTTGGTCCTCCTGCTTCATGTAAAATAGCAAATATCATTTCATTCCACACAACAGTAATAGCAATTCTATGTATAAATTTTTGACGCTTTGCTATATAGCCTTGCTCCATTGCTCCTTCGTTCCAGAATTGTGGGCAGTAAAGTGTATTGAACATTGAACAATGATATAAAGTCAAATTACTTTTTAATACATATTATGGATTTACTTTTATTAACTGCGTATTTGCTTGAGGGCACATTGGATTCCAAGCTGTACCAGACATACTTTATGAAAATAACAATGATTGTAATCAAAACACATACTATTTCGGTTTGCCAATAATTTTGTAGTATTGATTTTATTTTTACATATAGCTATGCTATAAGTATACATAGTATACAATAAAATAACTAGCTAATCTAGGCACTAATGTCAAAATAATAAATAATAATTTTCACACGTAATATTAAACAACAAATAGAATGAATGACTTTGTATTTATTTATTCACACATTTGTTGATTGGACGAATACAACATATTGTCAAGTAAAATAATAGCAATTGTAGTAATTGGTATGCAGTAAAAAACGTTACGTAAAGACAATTAGGCCTCCATTTTGTAACAGTATAATTTATATAGTTGCGTATACAAATAATGCTTCTATTACAAATGTTTGTAACGTAAGTTTTCAAGTAAATAGTTGACGGGAATCCAATCAATTTAAAAACTTGAACTTACTCTTACACCAATATACTAATTGAGGCCATGAATTCAACTCAATCCAAGAAGCCATGGGTAGATCATAAAGAACATAGTTTTAATGTAAATTGATTAAACCATAATTTATGATTCGTATATCTAAACTTATGTGCAATTTTTTTATAATTTGACCCCAAGTAATAAACTAATGGAATAATTAACGACAGAAAACATGAAGGTGCTGAAGGTACTTCGCTGGACATAAAAATAACCTCCCACTTCAAATCTGAGTGTTCTAAAGGATCGTATGCGTCTTCTTGTCCAGGGATCTCCGGTCAAACTAGAATACCATTTATGCTTGAACTCAATCGAGTTGTTGTTAAAATGAGCCATGATTCTGATACCAAATGCTTCAAAAAAACTCACTATTATCCCTGTTAGGGGCATAATTAAATAAAGCGGCAAACCCAACTGCTGCTTTAACCGAAATGTTCCAAATATGGACATAATGTGCATTATATGAATACCCAAAAATGCTACAGGCGCTATCAATCTTACCATTTCGGATACCACTGCATTAGTCAGGTACATGCTCGGGTAAAGTTTGATGGCCTCGTACAGGCTATTTAGCTGTTTTAAGCGAGTTGGCCTCTTTATAAAATTAAATAAACTCAGTTTACTAATTGTGTTAAAAGAGAGCAACCACATAAATGCAAATAACATTTTTTCCAAGATCGAAAATATACCATATAAACCCAAGGTCAAAAACAAAATCGCCCAAAGCATATTCATCAACACGTTGTGTTTTGCAATTGGAATCAGCAAATCAACCAGTGGAGTAAAAGCATGCTCTTCCAATAGAAAAACCGAGAACGGCGCAAAAATAAATGTGCAGATAAGAGTGGGAGTCGCTAGATTGGCCACACATCCAGCAATGTCAAATTTACTGTTTCGATGACGTAGCTCCTCGGCAAATACATCTGTCAATTTCATCAAACAAATACCATTATTCAATCTCTTTCATTTAAACTGTATAATACCCTCGCATTCAAAACAAATCATTTTGTATTTGTCAGAAATATCTGTAAATATCTGTCAATATCTGTATCATGGATTGAGTTAATAGCTATATACCTAGTTGTCTGAGTTATCGGCACCAATTCCCACATATTTCTTAAACTAATGACTAATGACATAGTGTGTAAATGACATCAACACTATCCAAGATTTTTCATTTAGATTCTTCTTAGTAACAAATTATGAATATGAACCTATTTTATTTTCTTTGTAAAATAAATTTTAATGATTAGAAAAACGTGGCAAAAAAATGATGCATGTAATTAAAAATTCTTACTTGAAAACTGTCTATCAAACTGCAGGTACGTGTTGTATATGTGAAGTGTGTTTTGAAACGATAGCAGTGACGAAATGTTGCATATAAAAGCAACTATTGCGGGCCAGGTATGATGGATCATCAGTATTGACAAAACGAGTCCGTATGGTGCTTCGGTGTTTAAAATTTGCACCAGGAAGAATCCAAATGAGTAGAGAATGAAAGACACTAAGACAAAATTGCCGAAATACCAAATAACTATTCTTTTCCTATTTTTTACCATTTCTATTTGATTTAATTGTTTGTTGTAAGTGTAAGGTCCAAATTGACATTTGTCGCACAAAGAATAATAATTAATTATTGCCGTTCTTGTCCAGAGGGTACTCATTGTTGTTTCTCCAAAAATGTTACATAGATTTATTCAATTATGAAAGTCAGCAATGGAATAAAAAGAAGGTCACTTTTCAACTTTCAAGTGACGACAAGTTACACACAAAAACTAAAGTCATGTTCAAGCAATGAAAGATCATCAGTATTGACAAAATGAGATCGTATGGTGCTTCGTTTGATTGAGAAAAATTCAAATGAGTAGAGATTGAAACACACTGCGACAAAATTACCAAAATATCAAATAATTATTATTTTTCTATTTTTCACTATACTATTTCTATTTGGTTAAGTGTTTTGTTGTAAGTGTAAGGTCCAAATTGAACTTTGTCTCACAAAGAATACAAATTGAATATTGCAGTTCTTGTCCAGAGTGTACTCATCGTCGTTTCCACAAAATTGTTAATTTGACTTGTTGTATTGTTAAAAGGTAAAGTTGAATACAAATGATTCAAATGAAGTAACTGTTTGAATTGAACTTATATAATGTTTCAGATATTTTGAGTCTTAAAGATTGCTATTGATTATTCTATTTCACATGTCATACCTTAATTAATTATTATCTCTCCAAAAAAGTTTTTGTTATGTTCGGAAAATAAACCCCTTAAAAGTTGAAAATTCAATTACATTTCCCAATACAAAATCTAACTCCAGAAAGAACTATTTTGAAACTGTCAGTTTAATGTGTTTAGGAGTTAGTTAGTTTCAAATTTTACAATGATACTTGATACTATTACCTAGTATCGATGGTAAACTGAACGACTGAGAAAGTTTTGCTGGAGGTAGTGGTGGTGGAAGAAAAAGCAATAGTTTTTTTATCGTTCCACATCAGTATCATAAATATATTAAATCAATTTATGAATCGATCATTACAAAAGTTTGCCCTCAATACAGAGCCAGGCTCCTTCATGTTTATTGAACGTTTCTGTGTTTAAAGTCAAATAACTTTATAAAATTCTAGTATTCTGGTAGGACTTGTATTAACTACGCAGTTATTAAGTGCCGTAAGGTACTTTATAGAAACAGGTATGATGTCCGTCTGTCTGTCCGTCTGTCTGTCTGTCTGTCTGTCTGTGCACAAAAAGTTGGCAGTGCTGTATTGAGACTATAACGTGCTCTGGTAGTAGTGGGAACATATGACATTATTAGTTTTTGGTTGGTGTGCTGTAGTGAGACTATAACGTGCTCTGGTAGAAGTGGGAATGGATGAAATTATTAGTTTTTGATATTATAGATTTAA
>JABASD010005889.1:0-11343 GCA_019776165.1 Pogonognathellus flavescens
AATATTTATATGCTCATAAAGTATCATTTAATTATTGGGCATAAGGCATAATAATAATATTATAGCACAGATAAAGGAAGCTATGAGTTAACGATCGTAAAGTTAACCTTAGGCTTTTCAACATTACTATTAATAATTTACTGGCAGTACGTATAGTATTATAGTAATAATCCATATTATCCATACAATGTACCAGGAGAAACAACGTAGAAAAATATCCAGTTAAACTGTTAAATCGGAGCAAACTTGTAAATTGGAATAAAATACATGGACGTACAACATACCTTAACACAATAACAGTAAATACGTTACATTTTCTCTGCAAGAACTAAATAGTATTATTGCCATTGCTGCACACACTAATACAATACTACTGTAAACGGGAATATTTGTATAGGGAGAAAGAGAGAGAGAGGCAGTTTCGTTTTATGTCTTAGGGATTATGGGTCTTGAAATAAATGATGTATTCGTAAATAAGGGAAAGCCAACCTCTGGTCTGTTGTGTAGTGTGCTGAAAGAAAAACGAAGGCGGATGAAACATGAATGAGTGAGGTAAAAATTGACGAGAGCTAATCTAAGAGCCAGTTGCATACTGTACGCTCAACACTTCACTTGGAAACTAAAGTAAATTATATTTCCTTTTCCTTTACATTTTCTCCATACATATCACGGTCGTAAACCATGTTACTGCCTACTTTCCTCTACCAAATCCAACTAATAGAGTTGCATACAAAAACCAAAACAAATAAAAATTCATAATCCTCTCCTTCACGGATTTTCCTTTCACTTTTCATTCTCCCCGTAGACTTTTGCAGGTACTTTTGCATTTCTGTACGTATTTTTCACTCAGTTCTATACTCAAAGGGGAGTTTTGGTTTGCTTTGTGTATGTGGATATACATGTAGTACATAATAGCTTTGAGATCTGATAAGTTTTCATTTCTTCAGTTTAGATTATAATTTCTTGTGGAAAACTACACTATATATAGTGTAATGTGCAGAATGGGTGCGGGTGGTACTTAAAAAGTATTATCTATATATTCACCGACCGTATGTATGTATAGTATAGCAATCGTTCTCTCCAGAGGCGAAAGCTTGTTGTACCACGAAATATTCCTTCCTTGTATTTATATTACACTCAGTCAGATAGCGAGAAAGGGCATGGAAAACGAGAGTTGGTGAAATGAGTTTTAGAATTTAACTCTTGGCATATCAATCCAATTCAAGGTGGCCTGTACAATTCTCTCAGTTAAGCAAATTCATTCGTTTACTCATTTCCATACCTTTATTATTATTGCATTAGCTTTTATGTGCTTTCCCTCCTGGTTCGATACTCTTTACACGGAGTAATTCTCTACACACATACTGGTAGAACACACACACTCACACAAAATTCTCGTTGTATCCCACTTGACCTGAAGGTGAATGGGAATGGTAAAACTCATCAGAACGTGTCTTTACACGACTTTATATTACATTACAAGCCTAGAAATGGAATGTCATACGGAAGAAAGTAGCCGTTGCTGCATAAACGAAATAGAACAATCCATATTTTTTATTATCATCATTTTACAGTTATAGTTATCGTCACGGCTTTACTTTCCTCGGGTTTGGTTTACATTACACTTTCAAACTTTCTACTAGAAGTACAACCAGTATGTATAGTTCCACATACTTAGCAAAATTTCACCTTACGTTCCGGTTACATGATAATAGTCACAGTTACGATAATGCATAATATGACATTTCCATTACTACTAGCAGTATACAGCTGTACTCAGATACAGATAACATTACCATTTACCCGCATAAGCAGAATTTCTTGTTCTCTGTGCTCCCAATAGTATCTTTTGTGCATCTTTATTCTAAGTAGCTAAATAAGTTTTTCTTCCAAAATCTTCGCCAAAATCTTTTTTGTTCCCCATCTTCGCACCGGAACACGAATATACACTTCACGTGTATCTCTCCCCAAGTTAAAGTGAGATATATGCATTTCAGTCATACAAACCTACCTAAACTACAATAATAAACTACAACAATACAGAATACTCCCTGAAAAAAGTATTTTTTCAAACGAATACGTAAAGATACCTGCTTATTACAGTCATAGTCATATAGAGCAACAGTAGTGGCAAAAGTATTATTAAATATATCGCCATATATATTATACAGTCACATATAAAAATGTAGATACCTACCCGTATATTTTACTGCATACATGCATTAATATGTATTGTAGCCCATTTCTTTCTTAAACAGTTATCATTTCAACGAGCACTTCTTACTTCCTCGTAAAAGTTTTACTTTCCATCTGGCTGTTCCTCTTGCTGCTACCATAGTCTACAGTCTTATAGTTCCTCGTCATAGAGTTAAGTTGAAGCTTTTCTTAAGAAATAACTATTTAGTAGTTACTTTACCTACTTTGGGTGAAAAGCTATATTATATGTGTGAGAGAAGATACATAGACAATGAGTAAGAGGAGGCACCAACTGCGCATTGGTTTAGTAGTTCACACGATCGTAAGTAGAAAAGTAGTCGGATATAGGTAAAAGGTAGTCTTGAGCATGACACACACTATAAATCTGCGAGCTGTCTCTCGTACGACTTACGTATTTAACGTGTGCGGGTCGCACTTAAATCTAAATGAATAGAGAGCTACTACTACTACTACTGTGCTACGGCATGACTTTTTCTGCTCAGATTTGCGACTCAAACAAAGCCAAGTCGACGAGGCAAAGGCAACTCACTAAAAGTTCAGTTCAGTTCAACTCACTTCTTTAAATCTGTCTCTGTAATTGATCCTTAACGTGTCTTGCATGAAAAATACGACAAGGGGACGCTAATAGGATTAAAAAGTTTACCTCACCTCACTATCTCGCTTGTTTGCATGCAATGCGATGCAAACGAAATGTTCTTCATAGCAGAAGAAACCAAACCAATTTACTTGAGCAGAACATGACTTGCTACGTTTGGCTGCAACCTTTACTCTTTAATATTCCAACAGCGATACCTAAAACGTACGACAACTGAATTGAACTGAAAATAAAAAGATTCCTTAATGTAAATAGCAACTACTACTAGCAGAGCTATGCTATGCTATGTGCTATGGGCATATTACATTATTAAACAGGCAGGACTATGAGAGTACAAGTACAATGCATGTGTAAAAGTACTCTGTGGGTCTGAAGACTAATTGTAAGTCAAACCAGGTGGTCATAAACAACACACAATGCACAAAGTACTACAAACGCAGGTGTGGGCTGATCCATTTCCTCTCTTTCTTATACGCTGTCGCACACAACAAATGTAATACCGTGCTGATAACAATTAATCTTCTCAAGAATTAAAACGATCTGTTCCTTTACAAGAAAATCGCTGCCGTCCTTCCTAGGAGACCATAGATGGTCGTTCTACTTAGATCTAATCTCGTTTATTTATACTTCCATGGAGTGCACAAAGATATATGGGCTATGAATCGATCAAGGATTCTAGCCACTGTATCCACAATGACACTATTAGTATTTTCTCTCCCTGTAATTAATTATACTACAAGTCATGGCCCATACTACTTGTTTTTCTAATAGCAAATTTTAATGCACTGCATACCAAACCATAATAACATGAAAGAAAAGAGGTTGGGCTTTGGGCAACTAACGATTTTAACGATATTAATATTATGAACCGCAAATAAGCACGCATTGAACGTATAAAGTGTGTGTTACCCTTAGAGAATTACTGCAGTGACTTCATGAACAGTAAACCAAACGGAGGAGGGTGATTTAATGGTAAGTGAAGATAACTGTTCTCATAATAAACATTGCTATGATATACGTGTGGCATATACTATGTAATAATGGAACATATTACACAATCCGAGGAAATGTGCTACAATAATAGCACAGGGCACTGGCTCCGAATTTGCTCCCTTCTCGACCATAAACTAATTTCAATCTACTTTAGTAATCCTAGGCAGACTGTTATCACGTCACATCGTTGTGCTGTAATGTGAGACGAAAAGACTCGCAGTGCACCACCAGGGGTATAGGGGATGATGCTTTGATCAGAGATTATTGTGCCCTATCGCATCGCAGGTACCTATATAGTTATAGTGAAGTTTACGAAAGATATTTTCTCAGATAACAAAATGCTCCCTTATAAAATACCAGAGACTAAAATGTAATATAGGTATACTCTCGTTTGAAAACAATATGGAAAAATTTGAAATAGTAATAAAAGAGAAACTGAGTTGGCATATCCATCCGTATGTTTTTTCTCTCTGTCTTCTTAACTGCAGTTAATTTTTCGGTTGATCTTGTAACAAGACAGACCTACAGACACTAGCACTATTTCCCAGCACACTATATGTTGTGACGTTTTGCTCTGTGTGAGAATAAATGGCCAAGCAGGGCAAGTCGCAACGGATTGCATAGAAAGCTATACTATTACATGGGGAAATGTTGTAAGTGTAAGTGTGGCCCTAACAAGTTCTGACAATATAATGATTTTATCATCATCTTCAACAACCAGGAGCACGAAATGCATGATGACATGCATGTTCACTCACTCACTCATTCTCCCAGTCACTTAGTCACTCATACAACCAGTAACTCACTTCAAGTCATACTTCTACACTACAACAAGACTGAAGTATACAGATATTCATATGATTCATATGTATTTTGTATATATGATATACAACCCTCACCCTCTTTTGTTTTAGCGCCCCTCTATCTACCCTCCTCTCGACTTTCCACTCAACTCTGACCTTATCATCTGTCTCAAAATGGAACACAAAACATTCTTTAAACACACACCAGTTTCCTTATCATGTAGACGATAAGACTATTTATAATCTTCCGAGGGTGTTCTACGTTGTACTCGCCCCTAATGTTATGTGACAATGAAAAATCTGCGTTTACACTTACACTTATTACTCAGAAAGGAAAAAACGTTTCATATAATATTTCGGTGTGTGCAGTAATACCTATTATTTACATTTACAAATACCTATATCTGTATTATAAGCAGAAATATTTCATGTTCTTGCTTGTTGTTCATTTCATGGAAAGGAACTTCATTTATCAGGTTTATTAACTATTACTATTAGGTAACACAGGTATGTCTTCATATCAATGACAATGACAGTGTGCAAGAATTTTGAAGTAAAACATATTTTTTACTCTATACTTCAATCAGATACAATGGTTTACCAATTGTTGACAGCGTTTTGTTAGATAATTAAGCCATAAAATCATCTTTTTTACATGATGTCGATAATGTTTCCAACTGAAATACCTATATAGGATGCTTCTGTTGATTACAATCGAAAAGAAATATTGCCAACCATGTAAACACTGTTCTAAGAACACTAAATTAAAAAGTATTTCACAGAGTAGTTTTGCAAAGCCAAAGAAGCTCTTAGTAGACTGAGCAGTAAGTGTTACACATAAACATTCACCTTGCCTTATTTACGATGTGTAGTAATGGTAATAATGCTACGATGCATCATGCAAGGAAGAATTTCATATTTTCTAGTTATAAATAACAATTTCATTTCATAGGTGAACATTATTATCGGGTAAGTTTCAGTCTTCCCTTGCTTCTATCCGTACTATTTTACCGCAGATGCGTATGTTTCACACACACAAGCGTTCTTCACCTCATCTCCGTAAAAAGGTGCACGTAAAAGCTACTGTGTATCATTTTATACGATAAAAGTATTATACCTTCTCCATACTCTATCAAAATACACATCATCCTCGTATGTCACCTATATATTCACATATAGCGTATATATTGCAGCCAATACGTTACATTTAGTGTGCTGTGGCAACATTAGAGAGAACACGCGTTCTGGTGATGTGATACAAGTCGACTAGAGGAAGAAGAGTAGAACTAAAGTGAACTTTTACATAGCTGCACACAGAAGGCGAGCACTCTATGTGTCGTTGCGTTGGGTTGTATCTTAAGTGAAATAACTGAGGAGCATAAAGTAAAGCCAAAATGTACCTTCATCCATCCACAGCAATTACTATTGCCTAGAAGACGTGTGTGTGTGTTCTTCCTGCTTTGCTCCACGTAGAATACTACACGACGCATTCACGACTTGCTTGACTTACGTATGTTACGTATCGTATAATGTTGTAGTTTCTGACTGTACTAGAACCAGAAGGTTGAGCTACAGCTACAACTCTTCCGTCTACGACCAGACGAGGAGGGTTATGTTTTGAGTAGCAAGAGGGTAGTTAAATATCATCGGCTAAGACCATCCATACACAACTACGATATGTATACACTCACACAGCAGACACTCACTCCTCAACAGCCATAAATCACAATTTGGTGCAGATTACTTGGCCAACCACCTGCTGGGAAGGTTTTCCCCGGTATTTTATTTTTGTGGCTTAATACATTTCAATTTAGGAACCTTATATGTAACTCTTCGCCTGCCATTTCATCTAAGCCCCTTATAAGTTATCTCACAACATGCGCCAACCCAAGTCGAACCAACTCAACTCAACCGTTCTATTCTCCGCCATCTAAAAACACACAGAAGCTCCATGTACATCTCTTACCCTCCCTTACTCTATCCCACGTAAACAATTTCATCTCTCTCTCTCCCGTCTTTTACTTTATACGGAGAAGATTCCTCCAAGACGTTCTTCTTGTGTCCTTGTCCTTAAGTTTTTGTGTGTCGTGTCGTGTGTCTCTCTTTTCGACTACAGTTATCTTCTCTATTACATCCGCCTTTGGTTCTCTCTCATGTCACACAGTAAGCAAAGCACAACCAGAGACAAACTTTCATTACGAACTGTTTTCTCTGTGTGTGTTTCTCCTAGTAATAATCTGTGCACACACCTATAGCTATAGAGACTAGACGAGTTAGACGAGACGGTTATTAACCAACACGGCAATATCAGCTTCTTTGTCTTGTCACTTTTCGCTTTTCTTTCCACTTTCCTTATTATCACTTTCCTTCCACCACGCCAGACTTATTGCTCACAACAATAGCATCTCCTCGTCTCATTGCATTTGTAACGGAAAGTGAAAGCTTGCTTTCTCATTATTAAGTAGCGCTTTTAAGCTACTTTATAACAATGGTGTATACGTCTGTCCGTCCGTCTGTCTGTCTGTCTGTCTGTCTGTCTGTGATCGGGGGTCACTCAGTTAACTCCTTCTTGACCTTTGACCTTTTAGAGTTACTTCTGTCTGTGACCACGATAACTCACGAACGGACTAACAGAATTCGTTCAAACTTCTCATACGTGATCTATGAGTCATAGCGGAGGTCAAGTCTGCAAATGGGGTCACTCAGTTAACTCCTTCTTGACCTTTGACCTTTTAGAGTTACTTCTGTCTGTGACCACGATAACTCACGAACGGACTAACAGAAATCAACAAATATTTTATGCTTTCTCGGCCTGAATCTCACCCGTCTGTCTTAGAGAGATAGAGATCCTGGCAGAATAAAACACACTGATAATGACGCATCATGAATAAAAGGGCGAAATTACATTACTGCCACATCATGGCGAATATACACGATATTTATAAGAGGTACACGATGCACACGTACTGCACCCATTCAAATAAAGAGAGAAATTTAAGTTCGTACTATTCCACTATTGCCACTACTACGGTATTTAACGGAGGTAATACTAAAGAGGTTTAAAAGCATAAGAAGAATTCTATATATAAGGCATAATATAGCACGGAGTCTTATAGACAGCAATTTTACGAAAAGCCTTGCCAAGTTCATTTCCTCCGAGTTCAGTTAAGTTCAATTCAATTCAGCTCACTTGAGTATCACCACAGGAGGTACTAAGTAAGTGAGCAATAATATCAAGACGTTTTCCATAATTTGAGAAGCACTAAATTCCTTGTGAATTTCCCAACATTGCACATACATTGCAAGAGCAGAGTTTAGTAGTAAGGTACTGGCGTAGTTGACTGTTAACTTAAAACCCATATATTCCATTAGAGCTCCTCCAGTCCACCATCCGGCAAAGCAACCAGGTAACGTATGGATAATAATGGCACCTTAAATGCGCCACACATAAATTACAGCTCGGAAAGGAGGAACAAGGACGCTCGTACTGTAAAAGCTTTACTTAACATTATAGTGAAAGTAAGGAGGGAACTTGAGCCGAATAAACATAAACTATGAGCAAAACAACCTTTAGGATCATTCCTCCCATCTTCTAGCCAACCTTGTCTTATCTTTTAGTACTTTACTTTCTTTAAAACACTATCTAGTACTATTTTAGAGATTCCACATTCCATACTCACAAAATACTCAACTGCACACACAGTAACTTCTTTTGCCTATAAAACAACGCAACATACCTACTCCAGTATTCTGTACAGTAATACATACACATGGAAGTGTATACGTACTGCATGAATAGTTTATTATTTATTGCATTACTTAAAGCAGGCAAAACTACTACTACACGAGCAGTTTCATGTATTTCTTCGGCAGAATAAACATCATGCTTACTACCAGGTGAGTTATGAAAGCATAATGCTGTATTATACGCAATAACCAAAATAACTGCCCGCTTGCAATTCATTTTGGCTACTTACCTCCACTTCTATTTTATGTATTTATATCCTCCGCACACCTAAACCCACTAAAATGAAGTTGATGATATGTACTTTACTTTACTTGACATCTTCATATAAAAAATATATAGCTGTGTTTATGTAAGGCGTACTTTACTCTTCAAGCAAATACAACCACGTTGCATTGCACATGAGCATCAATTTCTCAAAGCTATAGAATCGCTACAGAATCAATGTAATATTGAAATCAAAATGAGGATACGCAAAAACAATCATCTCATTCAAAGTATAATAGTAAAATTAAGCATTTACTTAGGAAATCGGAAAAGTACAATACTGCATAAATCAATAGGGAACAAGAATCGTGTTAACTGGAGAAATAATGTATGTCTTTGCATTATACACATTAACACATCACACCAAAAGCACAAGTATTCATTTCCTCGTGATTGTGAAACAAACAACAATGATAATAATTTCTTCCAAGACATTACTGACGTAACAGTCGTAGTTACATAAAGGGGCAACCTTTATATAATCCATATCTTCGCGATGTTTACACAGGACACGTACAGTGCAGTAGTAAAGTAAATGCTTCATTCTTCATTCTGTTGACATGAAACTAAAGGGATAGGCAAACCCCGCGATTATATTTTCCATTACCACCTATCAAGAAATCAATCAGTCGTTTTACGACATAAGACGTTGATTAAATGTAAGGTATTTCTGCACATTAATTAAAAAAATTGATTGATGACTGCCCGTTGCTTATTACCACTGGATTGTACTCATTTCCAACCAAACACTTTCATTTTGTACAACAGTAGTTAGGTACTATACTATAAACTACTGCAGCAATAACACAACTTCCTACTCCTACCACATACGAAAGATCGAATAATATTACATGCTATTAGAGGAGTTGTCCTAGTGTTACAAAACCACAATACATCATGAGTCACAGTATAAATGATTAAAAAATCTGTTATAAAACATAATAGGTACACATAAAGGTAATATCATCGTTCACGAGTTTCGTGGAAATTTCAAGGAAATTTTGTGTATGATTTCCTTTTAAGAATTATATCTTTTGCATTCACCGATTCACTCCTCGTGGAAATGAGGTAATAAGAGAATAACACGATCATTTTTAATTCTCGTTAGGAAAGTTTTCGTTTTGTGTTCGTCGAATTCCCTTGTTATGCATAAAAAATTCTCTAACTTCCAAGGAAAATCAAATTACACAAAGGACAAGTATTTTGTTGCACAAACTAAAGCTCGCTAACGTCATCAGCCTTCCAAGAATAATATTAACAAGCCGACCATCACATAAATATGCTGCTTGTTCTTGCGGCAACGATGATGTGTGTATGTAAACGATGGCCCCTCGAATATAATGATGCATGTATTTATTTTATGTATGTGTTCTGAAATAGCACACACATACTCTCGTACTCCCATACATAAGGTAGGTACGTACACATACAATCTTTCTATTATCCTGAATGTATAATGCATATGAAAGTGTAGTATAACTAATTTGTTAAAGGGAGTAGGGTATTAGCACTTAGTGCAACAAATTGATGGGTTGTGATGAAATGAGAAGTACGAGTAAGAGCAAGGCTATACAAGAAGGGTACGATCACACTGCACTATACTACTACGTACTGTGTGCACCTACTACTCTCTCAGTGTCTACGATGGGAATGTTTTGCCAGGGAATAATGTGTAGTGGAATAAAGTAAAGCAAGGGAATAGCAAACCGTAGTGTTTTTCCAACGATTTCGGAATCCATTAGGCAAATTGAGTCTTGATTGTCGGCAGAGTTTGGTGGTAAAAAGCCTATAGACCTTCTTCCCTTTTACTTTCCATATTCTCTCTCTCTCTCAAACACACACTCTCTTCTATCATGTCTTGTGCTTTTCTCTATTCTCTTCCATTATTCCATTCTTATATGTGTAAATATGTGAGAACATACACAAAATGGGAAGCCATTGCATGTACTTATAGATATATGCATGCATATGTAAACCCTTTAATATTTGTGTGCATCTTTGTATACATATATGTACATACACATCACATTCATTCTTATTTCCTATAGTAAGTATGTACTATGTGTGTTATATTACGTATATGGACTTTTACATGGTTTTACTAAAAGCTGTCTTTCTCCCTCTGTATTCACTCAAGTCTCTTTTTCGTCTTTTCTTCCGTTCGGTTGGCATCAATCCCATGTTTCAGTTTAGCGTGCGTATAGTGTGTTGTAGGAAGGCATGTATGTATTTCTATAGATGGTAGTACATATGGTATGTGCATTTAGTAGTATGATATAAGTACAGATGTGATGTAATGGTGGATATATGAAAGTAAAGCCGACTTGAGTTAGTTTTAGCGAATTGTGAGTAGTGTGCCATTTTCCTTAAAGGAACAATACTCTTTGGAGCACAAACACCTTGTATCCTTTAAGCTGAATGACGTATCGAAACCGTAGAGAGACACTTTCTTTGTGAGGCTCAGTGTCTTTTCGTCACGTTACGCCTATGTGATAATATGTACGGGTGGAAGAACGTAAGTAACAGGCTGGCAAAAGTCTTTTCTTTATATATAGTATTCTTTCTTTGGGATTTTTGGCTAATGCTAAGAAGGTGGTATACAACCCGTACCTTTAACACTTTGCGAAACAACACATAGTTTCATCTCCTAAGTCACATGACATTTCCATTTACTTGCATTAAAGGCACAACATGTGGGTTTTACATGGTTTGACCAGGAAGTG
>JABASD010005890.1:0-11342 GCA_019776165.1 Pogonognathellus flavescens
AGGTTATTATGAAATATTTAGGGTTTCAAAATCTGAGCGTTTTTGCACTTTTACGAAGCGTTACATTTCAACTTTGCAAAAAAGGACCACCTTAGCCCGACGTGACCCTACTTCAGTAGTAGTTAGTATTGCGTATACAGTCTACACCTAAGGTATTTGTACAAGTTTAAACTTTTGGTAATGCAAATGATTTTAAAAATTGAAAATATTAAGAGTTACAAACTATTGTGAAACTCTGATACTATTTCAAAAGATTTTATGACGAAATAAATTGATATTCTCGATAGTTTATTAGGTTCTTCCAGGATTTCACCGTTTTAATGTATGAAAAGTCAATAATTCATAGTAACTACAATTTGGTTTAATTTTTCCATATCATAACTTAATCTGCGTAATTTCCAAGTAGGAAATATGTATACTTGAATAAAATTCATACTTATATATTATTACTATGTATTACTGAGAAAGTGCTTTAGCTTCTGTCCTTCCCAATGTCCAAAACAGGCTTTCTTAGTCGGAGGTATAAGATATGTAGATAGCTCTTTATTCATTGCATACGTTTATACTTTCCTTTTACAACGTTACCTACTGGTCTAGAGCTTCCCTATTTAGCAATTGCGGTCAGCTCAATAAACTTACTTCGCTATACATTTGGTGGTTCTTGTACTTTTTCTTGTATAGCACAACATATTTAGCTTGTTACGCTTTACCTCTGCGTTCACATCCCGTGAAGTATACCATGTACATCATGTAACTGTACCTCTACACGTCTACATATTTATTTTAGTTGCTCTCCCACTGCTTTAGGTGAATTTCACACAAAGTCAAGTCTAGCTGAAATAACGCAGTCACACGACACAGTCACAACAGTCACAACCCAAAATATCCGACTTCTGTCCACAAACGGAGGTAACACACACATAATCAAACATTACTTTAATATTTTCCTGTGTGGACGTTATTTACGAGTCTGTGTGTGTAAAAGCATTTCTCCTTTTCATTTCGTACACACATGCATATATGCCATCACATCACTTTACCATATTACGGCTCTTGACGCATTTCTACGAACAAGAAGGAAAATCAAGTCACCCAAACATGCAACGACGGATATTTTAGCGTATAGTACCTACGTATGAATGTAATGAATGCAACGAGAGAAAGCAAACATTCACATGACATGACATCACATTACAAATGCACACAAAACTATTATACTGCCAATGCTGCGGTCACTGTAATACTAATAGGAAAAACTTGTAGAGTTATTTTATTTAGCAAACTTTCTGGTCTACTACTTATTGTGTGTGTGTGTTTGCAGTGAGTGAGAGTGTACACAATGTTAATATACAAGAGAGGGTGACTCTACAAAAGAGTCTTTTCTTTACATATTGATTATACTGTGCAAAGTAGCAGAGAAAGCAGTTACCAATTTTACTATGCTGTCGTCGTCGTCCGTCCGTCCACGTCCATCGTGGTCGTTCTAAGTTCTAGTTGTGGGAGTTTACAACAACAACAAATTATTCATTCGTTTACTTTATGACTATAACTGCGATATATAGAGAGAGATAGAAATTACAGTGCCTGTGTTATAGAGTTATTACTTCAAGACAGACTTTCAGGAAGGTTTTGTTGTCTTAACTTTGTTCGAGTATAAGTTTTACATGAAAGAGTATCATTTCAATCAAGCAAGCTTCTAATTCAATTACTATTACATAGTTGTAGCAACTCCATTGTTTATTTTTAAAGCTTTGTCCAAATAGGCCTCATAGAAATAATACATTGTGCTTTGGAGGTTGCTGTTTTCTACCACTATTTAAGCTTAACGGTACATCAAGTAGAAAATACCAGCTTGTAACTTAGTCAAAGGAGGTGGAGCGGCTTCGACGAAAGGAAAATTAACTTGGAATTATATATGTTAGGGTTTTTACTACATTTATTTTGTCAAACAAATGCATAACTGATGATATCATGTTTTCAGTACGATAGTCTCAGTGGGAATTCAATGCACTATATATACGTGGGGTTTCAAACTAAACAGGTTAACAAGAGAAACCGGCATAATTTTGACTTCGTATTAATACTAAAATATAAATAAATAATTGTTCATATTTTAGTTCTGGTTCAATTTTGTTGCTGCGAACTATGCGCATCTGGCTTAGTATTTCTTGCTTTATCATACGATTTCACATGTAGACAGAAAAATTATAAATTAAAAATGCAACGGGTAAATCTGACCACAACACATATTTTTTTAGGTAATTGTGTGTTCGAAAATATTTGTCACGTCTATACAGATAAAAATTCTTAATTTAATAATTTTTCTAAACTGATTTAAACTGCAGATAGATGGTTTTGAAAGATGATTGTATATTTTAAATAACATTACATCGTAAATAAATATAAAATACCAATGTCAATACTTATATCAAAATTTATTTGAAATTTATATATAAAATACATCAATATATGCGTTAAAAACATTGACCGAGAGAATTAGAAATGATTTTGGTGTGTTTGATACATCACATCGTATTAACGACTACTTTGATCACATTTGTCATTCTATTCTATTTCCGTGTGTACGAAGTTGACTAAACCAAATCTATAGAGGTTTCCCCAAATTTTCCTCAATACTAATGTGCGGTACTTTGTATACATTACTATACAAACTACATTACTCTTCCCATATAACATGCCCTGATGTTCTCTTTGAGTTTTGACTCGCAATGCTTGTATACCTATATACAGTATATAAACTATATACATTCTGCCTAATAGTTACACACAGCCATGAATATTACTTTGTGTGAGATGTCTTTGTGTATCTCGTTGAGAGTAGTAGTAGTGAGAGGGTGAGAGATGGTGACGGAAGCCTGACTTTGACATTGTTTGGTTGTGCACCGTGTCTCTTACCACATTATACCCTACTCCTGCATAATATATAAAATAAGAAGAAGGGAATTCTCATCCAAAGTCATAATAATGGCACAACTACCTTTACAATATATGAAACCTAACACAGAGAAGCCTTTCTCCTCAATCGAGTGTATAAGTACTACTATAACATGGTAAAGAATTCTTTTTATATATAATAATGCTGTGCAATATAAATACTTACACGTTGGTAAGTGGGCTGTATGGTACACTATTCCCTATATATGTAAAGATGCCTATAATAGTTATGCGTGTGCTACTGGTAAAGGTTTCCAAATTTCCAAAGAACACACAAGGCAAAGGGCAAGAGCAAAGTTACACAGGCAGATACAAATAGAACAGACACAGTGTGAGTTAAAGAGAGACAGACAGCAGACGGGAGAGAAGGAGGAGGAGGGTTCATTTAACCGAATTCCTTTTGATGTCGCACATAATAGCATAATGGGTGCAGATATATTGCATCTCGATTATTCCGTTAGCCTTGCGTTTCTCTAATAAATCACAGTGGAAAGGTATGCTTGACATTTAATATCCTAATTCTTCCCAAGTAGTACCTAAATATATTTCCCTATTCGGGTCTGTCCTTAACATTATAAAGATACTCTATACACGTTTAAACATCAGGAGTATTATTAGTATTCTGTTGCTTTTACTTTATTTGATCGTGATGATGACGTAACTGGATATCCTTTCTTTGATAATACGATAGTAATAATTTAATGCATACAGGCGGCTGTGTGTGTGTAAGTATAGATTGGTTGTGAGTAAATGTGTACGTTGTTGAGGGAAAACCCCTAAAAGGTAAAAATAATTCAGACAGAGAGAACCCGTAGACTATTAGAACTAAATACTGTCTCAACTACGGTCAATGCAATCGGGTCAGCAGCTCTCTCGTCTAATTATATAACTACTGTAATTTGGTGCACGCGAATTATTGTGTTATGCTGCATGTGCATTTTGTAGCAGAAACACTGTGTATGTGCTTTCACTTCTTTGAATTCTCTATTACTTTATTTTCGTTTCGCCACCTGCGGCTACCGAAATAAGGCTACTTTCAGCCATATTACCTAACTTTGGAGTTGTTTTAGTTGCTTCATTTTGTTCAAACTTACATTTTACACATTTTCTTTCGTGGAGTGTGTAGAATGAGAGTTTCTTTATGAAACGCGTGTTCAGAAATGTAAATACTAACGTCCTTGTCAGTTAATTGCATGGTTTCCACTTTCTCTTTACGTTTTCGCAGGAAAAACCGTTTTTACACTCAGACACACGAGTCTGCTGACTTTTACCTTAACCTTATAATAAAGATGGCTTTATTTATAGCGTGTTTTTGTTTTTGAATTTAATAAATAGCTTTGCGTTGTGATTACCTGATTAGGCAATCTATTATTATCAAAAAGCAAACACTACCCGGTGCTCTTTACCTATAGAGGTATTGTGTAAAATAAAAATACACACGTATAAATTACAATTTCTTTCTACACTATACTACTTTTATGCGTGTGTTAATTTAAATAGCTGTAATTTCTACACCTATGAATTGTAAATTGAAATTATTTATTATACTATAATTCCTTTAAAGGTAGATTAAGTAGCATTGTCTAAAGTCTAAACCTTAAAAACACAAAAATATATTTCTCTTCCGTATTGTAAGAGAATTTTTTACCTAAGTTGAGTTTAAACGACAACACGTGTCCTTATCCCGATATTCTATTCCTTTTGCATCCCTTCCTCGTTTTGGTTCTCCTTTTATTCCACGCTTCATTTACTTATTCCATACCGTGACATTATTTCACATTGTTAATTCTTCTTTTATGGACATCTGACACACAACAATAATAACAATTCTCATATTTCACATAGAGTAACATTATTGAATCTTTTACACATTACTTTCGTAACAATTTCATGTGCCCATAATAAATACGATGTATAAACCCAAAGTAATAAGGTAGTATGTAGTAGAAACCACATATTACTATAAAAAGTCTCCTTTCATCTAATAAGTACAATAAAATATGAAAATAATGACATGACATAGACATAGACATACAAAATGCAGCCACCTAAAAATCTAAAGCCATACAACAACTAGTATAGACATTTAGACGTCAGAAGGTGAAGTATACAACACAGCCCAAAGCTCTCATTTTCCTTTCAATTTGTCAAAAATAAAAAAATCTGATTCCTCCAGTCGACGAGGAGTAGCAAAGCAATCATTAATTTATTAGAATCGTCTGCTGCTCCTGCCACATCACTTTTTCAGTACTGACTCTCCACAGCGTACTTCCCAATAATGAATCGATTCTACAATAATAATAATAATAAAAGTAATACAATGGTAGTAGACACAACTACTGCTACTACGACTACTACTCTATCGGAGCTGAACTCTGCTGACATATTATTGAGCAGAGGAGAACATTAAATGTCAATCCAATGTGAGTTATTATTGTATCGCAAGTCACCGCACGTTTCTCGAATTGCTCTGTGGCTTAGCTCACAGAACACCCGAATAATTTCACTTCTCCTCGTCTCTCTCTCTCGTGCTCTTTCAGTATTCTGTGGTCTCTTGCTCTTGTTTGGTCTTCGTGGATTGAATACCACCACCAAAGACTCATTCCACGTATACGTGCTCCACTGTTACACTTTTTCTTTACTTCTGCTTTATATTTATGTATTTAGCCACTATAGTCAAGGTATGTGCATCATTTGTACCCTCATATATAGTTTTATTGTATATTTTTCTATGTACAGCTTTTATAAATCTGTATTAATACTAGAAATGAAGTCAAGCAGTAAAGTCAAATGGAATTCAAAAAGGTACTCTCAGACAAACTCAAATATTACCTTGAAGATTTGACAAGTATTATACAATCTGTATATAAGCGTTACGTAACAATAAAATTCATAAGTTTCAATTTTACAGTCTGAAGAGCTTCAAGCGTGATATATACTACGTATACGTAGATTATATATATAGTGCATTGACTGATGGTAATCATAATGACTTATGTAAGGTAATGAATAGAGATGTTTCCTATTGCATAATAAAAGGTAATTGTGTACAGGCATATAATATACTATGTATGCATTATATGAGGGAATGTCTGGGTAATGCATATGTGTATGTAACTGTAACACAAAATTCATTTGTGGATGTAAGGATATGTGTGGAAACGTATAGAATGAAACTTTTAAAAGAACATAATTGAATGCATATATTATATGATCATGTACATAGAATAGATTTTAGTATAGGTACGGAGTGTGGTATAGGTCGAAGTATAAAGTGTGAAGGGTATAGAATGAAGTTTAAAGCAAAGGAACGAGAATGTAATGTAATGATGAACGTATGTTAATAATAAAACATAATGAGCGTGTAAAATGTAGAGTGTGTACGTACAAGTCTAAGTTTAGAGATGGTGTGGCAAATTGGCTTTAATTTCCTGTCGCTCGCCCATCACTCTCTTTCCCTTTGCTCTTTCTACATCTGATCCATCATGACGACACATCCCATCATCATCCTCGCTCAATCCATTCTTTATCAAAATTCGTCTCTATTCAATCCGTTATTATTCTCCTGAATCAGTTCAATTCACCCACATCACATTTTTCTTATTCACCCCACCACTCCATATTTTATTTCGATACATACAACGCAACAGTATAGGAGAACAGTTTACTATTTTAAATATGTAAGCTTAAATTGGATTACTAAAGTATTTAAATAGTAATTATCTGTATAGTAGGTATGAACTGAAATTTTTTATAAAAATTAAAAAATTAAAATGACACAAATATTTTATTTCGTCTTAAACGCAGCACACTGAAAATGTTCATCCTCGTATTTATTCTATTGAACCATTGTTTCATATAGGTGTGCAAGAAGAAACTGAGATGAGACATTTATTAATCTGGCGTGGCATATTATAATAACCTACACTTTCGTGTACATCAATATGTGGGATTATTTATTGTTTGCTAGTACAATGTAACGATGTATGCATAAATATTTACAGAACTAAAATGAATTATAGGAAACAAATTATTTGGAAAGTTATAATTTTATTTTAAGGTGCACCTCATTCTATATTTATATCGGCGTAAATAATCTTGCTTACATATGACTTATGACCCAGTTCGTATATTATGGTAGATAAAATAATAATTAGGATTACGGATACACTAATTGTGTTAAAAAGTCAAACTTTCATTGTTCACCAAAAATGTCTAAAACTTTATAAATAATTGAATTTCTATATAACAAATATGACTATAATATGACTTATATACCTCTCATAGGGCTCAATTGCGGTACACACGAATAAAAGAATCAATTTAGCGTCTGTCGGCACTTTACGGCAGTGTTTAGAGCAGAATTGAAAAGAATAACGTCAAAAAGGTTAAGAGGCCATTGATGACTATCCCATACACATGCATGAGTATATAAAAGCTCTCTACCGGAAAATCTAAGTCTTTACTGCCTTCGTGTACAATGGAAAAGACAAATACCTCTGTGATTATTATAATATTTCATTTTCTCACATGATATTTCGCTAAGGTAACTTTCCACCAGCAGCAAGTAGTAGTGTGATCGAGTAATGGACGTATAGTTAAACTAAGGATTTCTCTACCACACATACACACGTCCTTACTGTAATAACAATAATTTCATATACCTATATATACCTTGTTATAGGTATATAGGTAAATACTTTATATGTAATATGGTACTTTAGCTTTATATTACATTAACTAAGAAAAGAGGGGAATAATTCATGGTGAATTCGAAATTCGGTCTTTTCTTCCAGTTACTAAAACCACGAAGAAGGTCGTCGTGAGCTTCTAGATCGACAGTTTATATAAGAAGAGTCTTTTATTCCGCGTTATTATACAGGATCTTTTGTGTGTGTTGAGTGAAACGGATTTTTGGGGGTTTGCCCTGCCTTTTATGATTCCGTGAATTGAAATGAAGGCTGAACACAGGAAGAGTGAGTGAGTCCTATTGAAATAATGCATTTATTCTTTTGCGTTTAACTTTTACACTTACGACAATAAGTTAAGGAACGAGAGAGAGATTTTCACTTGGTATGTTCTTCTTCTTCTTTAGAAGAAGGATTGTTAGTAGATTATTGCTTTAATGTAATAATGTTCCTTATGGTATTTGTGTGCAAAGTGTGTCTGGGAAATATAATAGCTACATTATTATTGCTATATGCGTATAATATTTATAGTTACCAATAATACTCGTAAGTATACGCACCTTAAAATGCGTCAGTAGTGTTAAGCATTGTGTGTAATGTAGCACATAGCTACACCGAATTTTAGAATTATACGTAAGTATATAGATGACAGAGGAAACATGCGAGAGCTATTACAGCAATATTCCCCTCTAAAACTTCCTCTGGTGTAGGAAAGTGTGTGATGGCAGTTGCCGTGTGAAGTATGAAGTATAATATGAACAAGTCCATGAGCAATTCCCTTTTCTCTGGTGCTCCATCAGTGAGAAAAATGACGCCGAAAATGTGAAGAAAGGTTTTGGTGGCCGGTTAGTCGGTCTTTTTGAGTTTTCACAGCAACCACCACCACACACCAACCAACGCAACCTTTTAACTTTAACTACCCAAAATTCTTCAAGTTGTATTTCAATAATGTGTCTCATAAATCACTCCTTGTCTTTTGGCTGCACCTCTCGTGGGTCATTTGTAGACAGCAACATTTCAAAACTTCTCCGGACTGTGCAAACGCGTTATTTCCAATTTCATTGTAACATTTTATCTTTAACAAATTAAACAAATAATTCATGTTAATATTTTGTTTAATTGAATTATGTAACCTATACACATTACATATATATGTATGTACATATATGCTGTTGTAACCTACTAAAAATTGATAGTACAGAATTGTATAAATACACACTTTATATAAATCGGCTTCATACGTAAATTTATTACTTTTTCATAAAATCAAGTTTCGACCTTGCTTGCTTTGAGTTTTAACGATTACTATGAAGAGCAAATAATATACGAAATGTTTAAAAAATTAAATCTACAAACAAATTGTGGGTGAGAATATGCAATTTGTGAAGCAATTCAAAATTCATACATTATTATTCTCTCTAATATTTGAGTATTAATATTACAGGCATATCCTTGCAATTTGCAACTATTGCGATTAGTCCATTGTATATATGTATTTGTATTAAAATATCTTCATTCTCCATAAGGCCTGTAGCTAAAAATGTAGTCAAAAACAGGCTGAATTTTAAAATTAGATTTGGGAAAGTAATTGTTTTTTTAATTCTTAAAACATATTCTTCTTTAAACTACTCGTCTGTATAAAAAATCCTGAAAATTGTAGTAAGAGAATCAAGTAAGAGCAATACAATGTTTGCATATAAAACCGTAGTATCAAGCTCATATGCGGAAATGACAATAATTGTATTATTAATTGAGACACCGAAATCAAAGCCACACCGAAGCTCATGGCAATCAAATCCCTTCTAATAAGTAATATATTATTTGTATAACTATTCCGAATCATATGCCATGTACATATCTCAGTTTTACAAACTTGTGAAATGAATGCTAGTGTTATGCTATTTTAACTGGTAAAGTACTAACAATGCATTCTCGCAATCCCTGTTGTCTTTGTCATCGTCGTTCGTCCCTGCTAGCAGAAACTTGTATTCTTATTACAATTACGAAGCGGAAAGTGATACCCTTTTGCTTTAGCCACCTTCTACTGTCACTATATATCATTTCACTGTATCGCTCACTTGTATAGTATGTACGTAAAGAGTAAAGGTACACATACCTCTTGGATATTATTAGGGATGAATAGTACAATAGACAAGCCAATGAGCATCTTGTTTTCTATTCTTCGAAATCCACACGGCACGGTCGTCTTCGTTGTCGCATCCATCCATCCATATTCCAAGTCGAACGCAGATTCAAAGAAACTCTTGAGAAACTTAAACGAGTAAACTGCGACAGAGACGATGGAACTGAACTCAATTTATTATTTTCAAGAGTTCAGTTTCCTCGAAGAAGAATGTCTTTTGCCTTCTGTCTGTGCTACTACAAACCACTTCCACTTGCTTACTTGGGACTTCAAAACCTACAGAACACACTTTCCCTCTTTATATTGTACACGCTAATACAATACACATACACATTACTGTGTAGTATAACAAAAGACTCATTCGTAGTAGTGGTAGTGGTGATACTCTTTGTAGCTGAAGGTATAGTTCTCTCTAATAGTAAATACAGAACGATCACTTCTGAAAGTAATTCTTCTCTATCCATTCATTCCGTTTAAGTCTCCAATCTGTCGACAGCGCCTACCACATGCAATGTAGTCGTAATAGACTCCCTCACTTGATCTTCTTCCTCTTATACGTTTATTTGATCGTGTGTATGGTTTTAGAACTGCAGAATCTCTATATAGCACATAGATCTTTGAGTATTTACATGTATTCTCTTAAATCTCGTCACAACTTTTACCTTTATCTTTCTATGGTATACAAATAGGAATATATAGATAGTAGGAAATAAATATATGATTTGTAAACTGCATGTTGTATTGCATTGGCCATGGTATGCTTCTACATGTATTTTGTAAATAATATACATGTGGTATATATCTTTATAGAGGAATTTAAGCAGTATAGTAAATATAATGTGTTTATACACAGAGGTAGTTGAGAAAGTCGAGCTTCATTCGTCTTCAGGGCGCAAGGGATGAATTTAGACACGCTCATAAAATCATTTTTCATTGCCTCCTTCACAAAGACTCATTTTCTTCACTTGCTTATCTTTCCATCAATCAGCAGCCGTTTCCAATGTTCCAATGCTCAAAGTGTCTTCCTCGATCGTAGTGTCAGTGCACCAGTAATGGTATGTGCAGAGAAATAACTATAGGAGCTTATACAAGAGTACTTGAGACTTGTTATAGGTGTAAGAACAGAAAAATCTATTTAGTACAAGAGTACAAAGCTCTGATTTCATTCGATCTAGATGGTAGGTTTGGATTTCTTTGAACTATAAGGAACTCTAGGTGGCTTTCATCTTTCGTCGCCTTTACCGCTCCTCTTTGTTCCTGTTCACACAGCAGAAACGATAAGTTTGGTTACAAACATAAACATAAAGTTGTGTACGAAGAACTAACAAATAATTTAAAATTAAACTGATCTCATTATATTAAAAGTCATCTGTCTTAAACCCGACAGAGAGTTATCAATGGAAATTTAATTTGTATGACAGATAATTTAGTAGAACCATAGTTTTTCAATCTCCCGCCCCGTCCCTATATAGTTATGTATCTCAATGTTGAAGGAGTGGGAGAAATATTCTGTATTTTCGTGTCATGTCGTTTTACTGCCGCTATGTAAGCGCTGA
>JABASD010005891.1:0-11342 GCA_019776165.1 Pogonognathellus flavescens
AAAATAATTTTAATTAATTTTAAAATGTCCAAAATAATTTTACACCACACAATTTAATTCTCCCCATAAAATTAATTCCCCTTTTGCACTCCCACCTCTTCTAAATCTCACTATTCAAGTAGGACCAATTTGCTTGTTGTTTGCACTCATAAATGAACTGCTCCCCCGTCTGGGGAATTGCCCCGAATGGGGCTTACGGCGCCGTGCAGCGCACGGGCTTTTTTCTAGTAAGATATAGTTACATACTCCCATGTAGACAAAAGTGCTGTCTAGATACGTCCAGCCGTGAGTTTCGATTTGTTTGGAGAGCCGGAAAGTGCGCGTTTTTCATTTCAGTCAAATCACCATCAAGGATCACAGCCGGATCCAATCACGACCCTTTAAACAGGTTGGACCGCCCTATAAACAGGTAATAGGTGCGAACATCCAATCAAGTTGCTTTAAATAGGGTCTCATCAAACAAAACTCAACACACGGCTGGACATCTCTATAGCAAACGGTGAATGGTGATTTTAGATAGTAAAATTTTTTGTTTGTGTTCTCATATAATATTGTTTACAACCTCATGAATAGAAAGCCCGTCATAATGGTTCGCGTCTCTATTCATGAATAAGAATGAGGAAACGGCTAGGCAGTGACATTTGTTTCTGTCTGTGTCTTGAGTCTAAAGATTTATCAAACTCAGGAGTAACATAAAAGGCCGTAGAAAATCAACACGAGGATAGTACTTTATTTCGATTACATACGCTGTTTTCCATGTAGGAACATAATTAGATTGACAACCTAATAAAACTGGGCTTAGGGGTTGAAACCGTATTGTGGTCTTGAAAGCAACAGTAGCTTCATAAAATAACCGAATTTCAAACTGAATATGATCCTGTCACATACTCGTTCACATGATATTACATTCACTTCCAATTTACATCTAAATGTATTCCATTATTTTGATGGCTTCCGCTACTCCTTGAAATTAATCTTTCATTTTATTTCACAGAATCCCTGTCGAATGCTTCTACCACCTGCATATTTTACTGACAAATTCAAAGTCCTTCATGCACACGTAAATTAATTATATAGCATTTCACAGAAATCTCACATTCGATTAATATTTTTTTATTTTACATTTCCGTAGCTTTTATCACATTTATAGATAACTTGATTCTGAAGTTACTGCCAGCTAGTACATAGTTTCTTGAACATAAGAATTCTATTTCTTCCAGTAACTTCGAATCGAATTGTGCCATGAGCAAGTATAATACTTTCAAGTACCACTCAAAAAACTTTTGCTGTGTAAAAACTATGTATGGATATATTTTATCGTGTTTCCACATGAAATTGATAGTAGTTTCTGCTGGACACTAGCTTAGTATAACATAACTATTATAATTCATGATTTCATAAAGCAAACTGCCCCACTCTTCTGCCATGGTGAATAACAAGATGAATTTGTCACGGTGAAAAATCGTGTCCCTCTATTTGGGAGACATAATATTAATCTCGTAGTAAAACTTTATTTGTACATTACTTACGTGCAAAGTTTAGACAGACGAATTCTTCATTCATGTTTTATGTTTTATATACTGCATCACTAGATCCATCCTAATAAATAACTAAAGAATGTGCACTCTCAACCTTCAGTTTTATACATGCACAATGTACAGAATGAGTCTTTTGCAAAGAAATGTGAATAATTTTGAAAACATTGTTTCCTTGCAGCGTAACTTCAACCTTTATTGTACTGAGATGTTGGATCGGTAATAAAATATAGTGAATATTTTAAGCATAGCATTCCTGATACGATTAGGTAAAAAGTAAGTTAATAACTACAACATCTGATTAATAACAATAAGTGAATTACACTTGGAAGAAAGAACCACACTTTTCCTCGAATCTTGTAAGTAACTTTTAAAGCTGATAGAATTGTTGGAATATGTGAACGTCTAGCCGAAGGAGAACTTAATTTTATTAAGTTGATAATATTCAGAGGAAAGAACATTGCAACAATAAGTAAATCTGACTCTGAACTGAAACATGCGGATTAAAAATCTATCTGAGCAAATGAAATATACGACGTAGCGAGTCGTTCTGAAGTCTTACATTACAGGAAGATGAGTATTTAGATTGGTAGGTACGAATGTAATAGAAGAAGCCTAAAATCGAATTTTAAATTGAATAGTCAGAAATTCAATTTGAGACAGTGTGTGCGCATTTTAACTTGAACAAGTCACGACGTTTTATATCCTCGAGGTTTGGTGGCTATCTGTCAGAAATTGCGTAAACTCATGTTTTCTCTTAAAGTCCACTTTGCTGAAATTGGAACAGCATGTGCAAATATTGCAGACTAGTAAATGTTGAGAAGAGAAGTAGGTACATATGTAAGATTTAAAGCTCAACATGTATGAAATAAATTCATGTACGGAGGTATACGGGTTATTCTATTTGTCATTTACAAAGACCACATTCATGATGAGAATACAGACTACGTGCCCTCAAATAAAGTACAAGTAAAATATAGTACGTAGTATTTCAGCTATCGTTATTCTTTACATTATGCATACAGTTTTTGTGGAGCTGAAGCTGATGGAGCTGAAGACAAGGATTTACACTGCACTGCCCTGGCTAGTTTTTCAGCGTCATCATAGACGATACGAAGCTACAGTTTACTACGTAATAGTAAAAATGTCTCAGTCTGCATTGAAACGGAGACTACTAGCCAAAAGGCAGCTTGCTTTCAATGAATAAAATTTTCTAAGATATCTTTCTGTGTACAAAATGATTTTTGCATTGCAATTAACATTTAAATCAATTACACTCTCTTGACTTTGTCTCTTGACATTATATTTCTGCGAAAGAGTGAATTTTATTAAAGCAAGAATCATAGTAGGTTCAAGTAAAATAAACCGGTTCAAAACCGGGCGTAAACAAGTAACGAATGGAACAGTGACACTGTGATATGAACTATTACACGATAACCTTAACTGTGACATGGATTAGGTAAACTGTGAAACCCTGTTAGCAGCAATACAGATGTATTTATAATATCAGGTCATTTAATCGAAATATTAAAGCATTGGCGATCTTTAAATTCAAATTTGGCGGTTTTCACTTTCAAACCTAAATAGAATTCACAGAGTAGTATTTAAACTGCAGTGTGTTGTTGAGGCTGTGTTAACGCAGTAGTTACTCAAATAGGTCATGAAGGAGTTGACCGATTGACCTCATCTTCGAATTTAACCTTCCAATGGACCACTAGAATATGTGTACCAAGTTTGAAGTCTTTATCTCAAACCGTTCTTTAGTTATCGTGCGAACAGATGGACAAACTGACAGACAGACAGACGTAAAAGGCATTATTATACAAGTAACATTCGTTACTTAATAAACTACAGTTTATTATATTATGAGAAAATAAACTCTGTACGTATATAGCGAAGTACATAGTTATGGGAAATTGATTGTTTTTAATGGCTAGTGCAAAATAATAAGACAGCTTTGTTAGTGTAACTATAATACAGTAAACTTGTTGTCACAACAGAGTTGCTACATAAATGATAATTATACAGCTCCAAAATGAGTAAAGAGGCAATAAATTATTATTACAACCAATGAATTAGAACATTTTGAAGAGATCTCATGTAAAGACATTTTAAAAGTTCTTATGAAAAGTTTTCATTTTCTGTGGATATTTCGGGGACCAGTAACTTTTGACATTAGGCAATTTCAATCTAGATTTACTTTTTGCAGCTGTGTGAAATTTATGTGTAATCCCATATTATAGTAATAGTAAAAGACGAACGTACTTTATAAAACGTACTTTCATTTTCTACAAAAATGGAAATGTAAAATGAAGGTAGTAGTACCTGTAGGAAACCAAACTACTCATGTCATTGAGAAAGTAGCGTTCATAATTTTGGAAGAAGATTACATGGAATTTACACACGTAAAATTTTGGAACTCAGCCAAAATGGAGCCTAAAAACGATCTGAGAACTATCCCAAGCACTTTACTTGTATTTGATGCTACATATAATATAGACTACACAGTCTCTACCATAGCAAATGCTACACGACACGACTACAATAATGGTTATAATATTACAGAAGCTTAGCTCGAAACGGTTTTCACGGTCGAGTCACTCCTTATATTTTTATATTTGAAATGTGTCTAGGTATAGAGAAGAAAATTTGAAAAGTGAGTTTCTGTAGGATGTAGTAGTTTGAACAAGTCAACAATCATTTGGGTTAGACTGTTACTATCATCGAAAATCAAATCATTGAGTCATGTAAGCCTGTAAGGTGAAAATAGTTCCGCTCTAGTCACTCGGTGTCTGTCAAATTCTCTCACTCTTGTCTCACTCATACTCACCAGCAGTATCATTCCCAAAGCAATCATTATTTCCAAAATTCGATTTTAAACTTGCGCTTACAGCACGATCACCCTCCTATACTTTGCTAACTTAATATTACGGACTTTACCTATAAAGTCCAGTTTGTACGGGTAAAATGCTGTAGCATTCTATTCTGTACTTGCCTGTACACGACCTTCACCAGTTTTATATCTTTCTATTCCTATGTGTGCTTGCTAGTTACTTTACTTTAAAACTGCTTACTACATCGCATCGTGTGTCAAGTCAAGTCATGGGAGCTATAAATTGCACAAAATAGAGAGGTTGACTGGCCTGAATTCCCTCTTACGTTTACACTATATTTTATAGTCTTAGCTTAGTAAAAGCTTAGTAAAAGATATAATACAGGTATTGAAACATAAATTCGTTCTGTACAGTACTGTTGGCTGAACATCGATATTATGCAATTTGAGATAATATTATGTAATATCGGATATCCAGTTGACTGATTGCTTGAGTAGACAGTCAGAGCATTTTAGTCTTGATATTTGTGACTACCTATAGGATTGGTGAGAATGTATACAAGAGAATTCTACGTGTACGTAATAAAGATTACACGTAACAATAATATTATCCATCCTTACATATTGTTAGGATATGTGAGCCTCGTGGATATAGGATCTACAAAAGGATTTCCTTTCAATTCTTTTCTCTTGTCAGTAGTTGTGTGAAAATTTCTACTATGTGAGAAAGTCAATAGATATTATCTCTACCAATCTGCACAGCACAGAAATTTCTGGACTGTAATGTCGAGAAAATGTGGGGAATAAAATACCTTCATGGACTACTCGCAGGGTGATACTAAAATCTACCTTATACTCAAGGGTCAATCCCATTTCGTTTTTCTAGTCATCCGAGTTAAACCGAAATCGAAATATATTACCGGTGATAGGATTGGATTTACTCTCACAGTTAACAAACCCATTCCCCAGTATTGCAACGGACAGCTCATTGTCAGTGTATCGACCACGATATTTATTGCTCTTATGCTAAAATTCAACACACATATCACCTACACAACGCTCACGATTGAATGTTTGCATTCACTATATTATACGCGAGTCCTCTCATTGTCAGCAAAGTAAACAATGACGATAGCAAACCAATACAATGTGAATCAGCCCACACCACCTTCATTACAGCTACACTATCGGCATTGAATTTTGTCAGATTGTGTGGGAAGTAATCTAGCGCGCTCGAGTAACTCAGAATTTTTCACTTCAACGAATTACTTCCCTGCAAAATTGCATACTATCTTTCCTCGTCTAAGGTGTTTGAAAGTCAGGACATTATTGGCAACTAAAAGTGTACTGCATAAATCTCTGACACATTTTATTGTCAGTGACACTGCGACATTAAACCACGTATGTGTCTAAACTCCGGTAGAAACTTTCAAGAAATAAATGCTGAACGTTTATTAGTGCCCTATGCATTAACCATAATTAAACACGTTTTCCAGTGAAATGTCGATACTTTTCCAATTGTTTCGTGTTTATAATACATTTCCCTCTTGTAAAGCCATTTGGAACATTTCTTGTTAGGAATACAAAAGTAGCACACTACTCCGCACTCGCTAAGGTAATGCATGAGTATAACAGGAATAACCCGGTGAGAAACCGGGTGTAAACAAGCGACGAAGTGCACAGTGACACTGGGATTTAAACTATGACACGGTAACATAACTGTGACATCGACACGTAAACTGTGAGACTATGTTAGCAGTAAAATAAATAATACGACTAGTACATTATTTAAAAATATCATGTCATTTAATCGAAATATTAAAGCATTGGCGATCTTCAAATTTAGCGGTTGCCATTTTCAAACCGAAAGCAGAATTCACTTAGCAGTATTTAAATTGTGTTGCTGAGGCTGTATTACCACAGTAGTTAGTCTAAAAGGTCAAAGGTCATGAAGGAGTTGACCGATTGACCCCATCTGCAAACATAAAGTCTTCCAATGGACTACTAGAACATGTGAACCAAGTTTGAAGTCATTGTCTCAAACCGTTTCTGAGTTATCGTGCGAACAGACGGACATACAGACAGACACGAATTACATTCTAATACATACTAGTAAGTACAAAGGAAGAAAACTAGGCTATTTCAGCAGGACATGTTTTCCTCAAAGAAACCATTTCATTGAGTCTAGCAAATCTTTTACTCTGCCACTTTCACACACACCAATCTCACATCTTATTAAAATTATTATTTTGTGGCAACTAATTTAAAGCTTAACTTTGTTATAAAAATTGTTAAAAATATAACGCTTCCATACATCTATTTAGTCACCTAGTTACTTATATATTATAAATACATCTCTAAAGAAATATCTCCCGGATTTGAAACTCCCATTTTTTTAAGTGCAACGTACAATGAAACCAACAAAAAAGAATTTTCCCTACAGGTATATATTTTCATTTTGTAGGAGTTTGGCAAGAGGTAAGGATTTATGGTAAATGAAATTACCACGTTGCTTGATCGAAAGTTTACAACATTTTTATGTTCTGCTGATAAAATTCTTTTGATAATTGCCTTCATTAAGGCATCCTACAATGTGCGAACATTCTTCACATCCACTCACGTCGTTTCTGTCTCCCAAACGTGTAACAGAAGTAAAAAGCGTCCGCCATCGAAAAAAAATCCTCGTGGTGTATTTATAGTCCTGCTGAACACAGAAGAGATTGCCCACGCTTACATACATACAATTAGTGATAGTTAGAAACTGCAGTAGCTCTATTTTATGTGAGTTCGCCATTGCTGGTGCTCGACTGTGAATCACATTATGTGATAGCAAGTCAAGAAATGCTTACACATGTCAATTTCACCAAATTGATGGACTAGTGGGAACTGCGAACTATGTCTGCGCCTTTATAAATTCCTCTTGTCCACCGCACGAAACTCGCAGACCATTACTTTATTACACAGAGTTAATTTTTCATTCGAAACTTAAAACTTTTCTGCACAAAGAAATAGAATATACCTAAAGATGAAAGAAAGAAGGTAGAGTGTAGCTACATACATATTATATTTATACGTGCATCATCAATTTAATACGAAGACTTTTTCTGTGGACAAATTACTAACATCATGCACACAGAACTGCACTGGAGAAAAGTCTACTTAAGTCATTTAGTATTTATCTCGGAGGACTGGGAGGACGACTGTAATCTACAGCTTTGAACAAATAGAGGAACTGTTGTCATGTTGTCTGCCTATCTCATTGCTTAAAATTGACAACTCGTTTCGTCGGATTGGAGACAGAAAATTTCGACAGGCGAAAAGGAAGTTGATCGAATTGAATGTAGGCAGGTAATTGGTGAAAGCAACTAGATGATTGTGCAAGTCGCAACCATTGCTTCAAATGTCAGACTATTTGTCACGCGGTGTTGCAGAAAACAAGATGACAGTCCAGTCCATTCGCCTAATGTACAAATACATACTGGCAGCAGTAATGCAGTCGCAGCAGCATCCGAAATTCTACCAAAGATTTGCAGGCACTCTCTCCGAATCCTGTTATCACATCGTATAACACAGTTATAGATTGACGGGGAAAGTCGAGAGAAAGCACTAACTCACTTATCTTGAGTTTAAATGAAAAAAGAGATTGGACCCGATCCCATCTTCCCCATTATTTTATTTGCTCGGCGCTGATTGAGTGTGCGAAACATATAGATGGGCAATATTTTACACTCGTCCTGTGTATTACCCAGAAGTCTACAGATATGTGCTCTCAAATCCAATAGCTAACACTTTCAAAGTCTCATTTCACTTTTCTCTTCCGAAATTTAACACAAACACCTCCAGTCCTTTGGACAAGTTTGAAACGTATAAAAGTCTGATTCCACTAATATCAATCTTTCATTCTAGAGTAGTAATAGCCACACAACATACTACAATAATAACACGGCTGAATGAATATACAACTACTCTATAAAACTATTCCCCAGCATTTCATATAAGTACTGGCATTCTTTAAGTAACATTCTACTCTCTCTCTCTCTCTTCAGATAGAGAATTAGCTCCGAAGCTTCTACAACATCGCATTATATATATATTACAGTACATGGACTCCCTTTATCTCCTTCAATCCCAAATCTCAACATTTACCGGGAGTAGTACCTATCAGAAATCCAGGAAATCGTAGTGTAATAAAAGTTAAAGTAGTTGTAACTCTGGTATTAGCACTAACCGTGTACCTACTTCATGACACCCTTAAAATTACTACTACTGTAGAAGTAGCGGGTGATGTGTTTTTTCAGGATCAGGGTGATGGGAGATAAAGTACAATACAGATAGATAGGTCGTGTGGATACAATCACACAACGCTAAAACTCCATGTTCTTTCACTTTACTTGGTTCGCCTTCTGGAAATGACTTCGCAAAGTCGCTCATTCTCATTTACACTCCCTGCATTCCCTGCCCTACATTATGCATTACACTCTGTTTATTTCACTGTACTTTTCTCTTCGTAATTGACAAGGGGGGTGTAGCACCGTAATTCTGTGGCTCTCTTACCACAACTACTTTTTTACTATGGGCTGTTCTGCATACATCTAGTATATATTTACACCAGTAGTAGTATAACAGTGAGCTTTTGGAAACCTCATCAGAGCATTAATGCACCACTTACATATCGAACTGGTTTTACAGCTGGAACAACCCGGCCAACTATCCAAAAACCAACTGAATAAACAACAATCCAAAGACTCCACCAGTAAATATAATATATACATACTGATACTATGTATGTATGTATAATACAGATAGAACCATGTAGGTAGAGCAATGTTTAATGTTATTGTTCTGCACTGTGTATATACTGTAAAAACTTTACTTACTTTTGAACATTCTATAATGCATATACGGTATGTACTACTACTACTACTACTACTTGCACGAAATCTCTGTAATAAATACTGGGTTTATACTGGTGAAACAACAAATGTTACAAAAGATTCACACAAAGTCATGGATTTGCTTCGGAGTAAAAGTAAAGTAATGCATGCACCATTTGCACTGTAAAGCTACAGTCCAATAGATTAACCCACAGACCCACGCTTTAACCTTCATACGATATTACTATATTACTGTGCAAGTATTAACACAACATTGCTGTATGTTATTCGTGTGTGGCATGGACTTCTGACTTCGACTATTATTTACTGCGAACAAATTATTCGTATCTTTATTGTTTGCATAAGTCAAGTCCGTTGCTATTACACAGCTCAGCTTTAATTGTATCGGTATGGGCATTCGCCTGTGTTTATCCTTCTAAATTCAATTAAGCCCTGGTATTAACCAAGCTAAAACTCTGTGATTCTTGTAAACAGGCAGATTGTGACAATATTTGTTTAAAGCATCACCCTTTTAATTTTGAATTGTCAACTCATTCTCATGTGCCCAAATAAAACAAATGAGGCTAAGGGAAGAGTTTTGTTTGTGAATTTGTAATATTATGACCATCCATGGATGAGTAAGTGTGAGGTTTTATTATATTTCATTGTCTCCGGATTTTCAGCTCTATTTAAAGCGAGCAAACATTAAATTCAGAACAAGGTATTCAAACAATCAAGCGAAGATGTGTGGGATTTTGAGAATGACTCTATTCAATATTATGCATGACGCTTTATTGTTCTATAGCTCTTCAGGAAGCGTTCGGTAGAAACAAAATAAATATTGAATAGTTTCTGAATGGAATACATTGCCTACAGCATTTCCTTGTACAATTACAATCAGTAAATTATTTATAATTAGCCAAAAACTAAACTACGCAGTTATTCACTTCCATGAACGGCCAGTAAGAAATGTATAGGAAGAATAAACTATCATTGACTTGTGCTCACACACAGCATGATTTTGTGTGGGGTCATTTATTTAGAAGCGAAGCTACTATATGCTTTTGTTTCGTCCGTCTGTCTATGTATCTATGTATCTGTGTCCAAAAATGTACCTAGTACGTAGTACGTCTTCTACCTTCTGCAGGCCAAACTTTACAACCTGGTACTGTAGCTACTGTATGCTTTTGTTCTGTCTGTTGAACAATTAATGATCCAATTGAACAACTATTGGTCCAATTGAACAATTAATGATCCAATTGAACAACTATTGGTCCAATTGAACAATTAATGATCCAATTGAACAACTATTGGTCCAATTGAACAACTATTGGTCCAATTGAACAATTAATGATACAGTTGAACAACTATTGATCCAATTGAACAGCTATTGATCCAATTGAACAGCTATTGATCCAACTGAACAACTATTGATCCAATTAAATTGAACAATTACTGGCTGCTTCACTACTATATTGCAGTGGTTTGCAGTGGTTTATTTCTCGTGTATTTGTCTGAGTGTGAGTCTTTCTCGTTCATTATTAGGAGGCTGAGCAAAGGTAAAGTAACGTAATGCAAGCAGACATCCTGCATTGAATTACATTGCATTATTAACAGAAGAGCTTGGCTTGACAGTAATTGATGGTGATTGTGTACCCTGCTTACGATTACTTGTTTCAGCACATATTCACAGACTCGTGGCCATAAACACTTTCCTTACAGCGATACTTTGATTCTCATTTTATATCTTATAATATAATAGAGCTAGTTAAGACACTCCTTAATATATTTAGCAGTCGATTCGTAATACAATTAAAGCAAAATAACAGCTTAACAATACCCAGCGCAAAATCCTTACAAATAACTCATACATCCAAGTAAATAGCAGTCGCATTTCCAACTAACGTGTAATAATAATGGAAGGTGGAATTCGGAAATTAGAGAAAACGGAAGAAATGTCGTAAACTCTTTACTATTGTGCAATAATCACGGTCTTAGTTAATTATATCTGCATTATGTGCACTACACATGACACCCAAATAACAATATAATTTTACGAATCAATTTTACAAGGTGTTAAAATATAACTTATAGATAAAA
>JABASD010005892.1:0-11341 GCA_019776165.1 Pogonognathellus flavescens
GGTACAGGTAGACGGATTATAATGGTTGGTCAACCTTTATAATCCTTCGTACCTAACCCAGGTAAGAAATAAACCAACTAACCATCCAGGGTGCATGAATATCCTTTCCTTAAAGAACTTCTACAAATGTACCATACAAACACAAAGTGTCGTGAATGACAATGCTAGTGCAGTACTCATGCTACGTAGTGTACGTAGCGCAAAGCACATAAAGTTGGTGGTAATAGAAGTAATTTGTTGTTTTTATTCAATGCTTCAAACATACACTAACTTCATATTTTTATGCATCGTGCAAAACATTTTCAACTATTTTCTTAGCTATTTTGTTCATTTACTGGTATAATTGCAAAAATTAAATTATACTTAAGCATAGTATATAAAACTAACGACAAATTTTTTATAGCTTAATTTCATTTGGTTAAATTTTTGAAAACTACTTGCCAATTTTTTAAATAGTCACAAAACTTCTGTGATGTCTACTATAACTGATTGCAAAAATATTCTTATACAAAAAACTACAGGCACTTCTACTGCAACTACATGACTGGTACTGAACTAAAGTAATATAATAAAGTAATAACATTCGGCATTGTGTAATTTAGCACTGTAAAATTTTATAACATTCCGTGAAAATGTAACTTACATTACAAATTGTCAAAATGAGTCCTCCTACAGCTTTAGGTATATATCTTGGTCGCTTTAATGCTTAAAATGAGTGTGAATGCTGCACTCCATTGTTAGTCGTGTATATTATATGCAACTACAATTAAGCTTAAGACTGAAACACGAACGACGGAAAACATGCTTGCCACCCTGAATGGTCAGTTTTACCTTTTCTGCCTTGACTTTAGACCGAAGCTCGGTAAGAAAAATAATCAGTGTACCGATCCCAAATGAGGATTATACTAAGAGATTATTTTCTATCCATTTACCTTTCCTCGTCTGAAATCACTGAAGGTTAATCGTTGCACATTGATATATAGTATCGCGCCAGAGTATGTGGTTTGTACTTCGTTATCCGTGAAATAAATATATTATGTAATCTCCTTTGATATTAATACATGAAACATGTTATATAACAATAACACAAAGTCACGAAATGTACCTTTGTTATTTTTAGTTGGTCCCAGGCTGACATTTAACGCTTGTGAATAAATATAAATGGCATTGATACAACAAATAGTTGGTTTGACCGAAAACCGGATACCGAATAGTAGGCGATTTAGAAAACCAGAGACCGAATCACTCGATATCCGGCCTCTAATAGTACACGTGTATATATTAATATGTGTAATAGGGCATGCAAAATCTTATTACTTGCATTTACAATGGAGTTTAACTATTTACATAACCAATATTATATTATGGCTGCTCTGCATGTACTTTTAATATATTTGAATGTGTCTTACTAAAGCAATTGATAGGTATATATAATCGCGCATTAAAAACATGGGTAAAAAAGCTAAATATAACAACGCTTTATTTTGTTTTTTCTCAATAATTGCCTCCTTGTATTTTCATATTAGTATATTTTTGGTTTTCGTACCTCTGAGCGATCAAATCAGAATTGGGGATAGAGTTTATCTTCATATATGTATTACCGAATACCGAATAGCAACCAAATAACAATCTCTTCTCTTTATTTGGCACAAATGCTGAATACCAAACGAATATTCGTTGCATCACTAATAAATAGCAGCATGAACGTATTTTTATAATCCAAATATTATTATTATACATTTAAAAATAAAACTACATACTAATATTGATAAAATGTACCTACATATAACTTAAATCATCCCATTTAAGTGTAAAAGCGATAATAATAATGAAGCGATACATAATGAATCCAACCAATTATATGTGGGCGCTGATTTGAAATGTTATGTAGTCCATTCATTGAGCAAGATATAAGCAGATGAAAACGGATGCTTACCGGCTCCCGAGTTGGTTTTTGCGCCACTGGATTTATTAACCTTTTGTTCGTTGTATTTGATTTGGAAAAGGCACAGACGGAATGAATTTTTGTTGCTCATAATTTTCTGAACATAAAATTTATGAATGTGTTGACACCTCTTTATATGTATTCAAATTTCCATTTTCACAAAAACGTTGTACACTTAAGTAAAAGCAATTAGCACATTAGATATAAGATTCAGCAAAACTACAAACTTGAATATACGATGAGGAAAGTGAGGATTAAAACAAAATATAGACAGACAGAACGTCAAATAGATTTATCCTTGAACTGAAAAATGACGCAGAAAGACACATTTAAGTTATACATATCTATATTTTTGCATTAGTAGAATGAAGTATAGTGTATTATACAATTATAAAATAGCATAGTTTTGTGTATTGTCACAAAAGCTGAATTATAGCTATACATAAAAGTACGTGGTAAACCGCAAAGTAATACGAATCATGATAACAGCAAAATTGAGTAAATCATTCAAAACGGATGTAATAAAGTAGCGTGAGATACACAATTACCTATGTGACCCTGTAGTGGTTTACCGTCAATTTATTGATTTTTCAACTTATTAACCAACGGTTGTTGTTAAATGAGTTGTGAATTCTGTCACAACAGGTGACAACCTGTTGTGACAGAATTAAGTTGATTTGTTTTCGAAATATTGAATTACATGATTCAAATACGGAATGACAGAACGTTCCTAACAAGTAGGTTACAATACTAAACATTAAATGTTACCGATTGATTTTGAATTTGACCTTTATTGTGATCCAGAGATCACATATGAAAAGTTTGAACGAATTGTGTTCATTCGTTCGTCAGTTATAGCACACACGGACAGACGGACAGACGTAGACACCATTCTTATAAAGTAGTTTTTGTTAACTGTGTTGACAAACTTTGAACGAATTAGATAAATATTTGTATTCACAGTGAGACAAAACATTCCAATACATCAGCTACCGCTACTTGTTAAGCATTATATATAATAATTTGATTCATTCCGATGAAGTGCAAAAGCAATCAAAGAACACTAAACACCCAATTTATAAGCGCTAAGTTTAAATAAGATTTAGTTCGAATATTGAATGGTACAAATTAAAAGTGAATTTAATAAGTTCACTGAAAAATATTGAATACAATAACAAAATTATTAGCTACAGCTAATTACTACAATTATCTATTCACTTTGACTTTATAGTTTATGCACAGGCTTTTTTTTAAAGCTGCGGTTTGTTCTATCGTTTTCTCAACAGTTCAATTAATTTCGTCAAATAATTGGAATTTGTTATATGAGTGGCAACTCAATAATAAATCAGTTTTCTTGGAGTGTAAGTATTTATTTCAATTGCTTTAAATTAGTTTTTAAAATGAGTATATCAGTGTGTCGGATCAAATTAAAATTAATTGCAAAATTAAATTATAGGACACAAAAATAGTACAAAATGGACGGAATTATATCGCCTGCAGGAAACACAGATATACCACCACCACCACCAATAAATGAAATAAGAAAAAATCTGATTTACTTAACAGAAAAATTGACAAATTTGAAAAAAGTTTTAATTAACCTTGTCCAGTACAACATTATTTCTACCGACGAAAAGGAAAGAATCGTAAGCTTCTTTATTACTTAAATATTTGAAAAATAATTATAATACTAAAATCAAGTTAGTATAATATTTAAAAAAATTATTTTGAAAATTGTAGTTACATCAGGAGACAGAACTAGACAAAGCAGACAAGCTTTTAACAATTCTGCAAAGAAAAGATTGGCCTAGAATAAAGTCAACGTTTCTGAAAACTCTGCAAGAAACAAACAATCAACATTGTGTTAAACTTTTTGAGCAAAACGTTACGCCTAATCAACCAACAGCCCAATGCAAGGTACAGATTCTTGCAAAACATTTTGGAGAAACGTCAAAACCGAAAATCCAACGATCGGGCGAAATTGTAAGATATGATTATTTTGATCATCATCCGAAAAATAGGTAAAGTAAACGAGCGGAATTTGCTGCCCGTTAACACAATCATGTAACATATAAAAATTAAATGCAATATTTACACTATCAGCGTTAATGTGACATTATATGTTAATGTAAAGTTATTTAAAATTTACTGTTTATTTTCAATTTTCAATTAGCTGCGTAAATAGTCCAGCATATTGTTTTAAATATTTTGCTTCTTGTTCATTTTATACTAAGTTTCGATTTTTGTTATGATGAATTGTTATTTGTTACTAATGTTTATGTCCGTAACAAAAAAATGTTGATTATTGCTTATTACTCTCTTTGTTTACAAAAATCAATTTTACCATTATGTGCATTTTTGAATTTCATTTAGAATAATTTTAACACGTTGTTTTAACTTCAACTCATTTTAATATAGAAAACTACTGGTATTTAAGTTTTTTGTTTGTTTTAAAATATTTTAATGGAATGCTACTAAACCGGTACACTTTTACTTATCTTATTCTAAATTTAATTTAAACCAATAAATTTTCAGCTGCACTCTACGTTTTTACTCCAAATTTTAGAAACGTAAAAAAGCAATACTTCACTCGTATTGCAGTTTTACAATCATCCAAGTAAATTGCTTGCTTGGAATGATGAATATACATACTTGTTTAACATATTTGAACAACATTTGAAATTAACTTTTTGACTTACTTAATCTTCTTTCTATCTTGTAAAAGATTTTCACCAACAGTTTCAAACGTCCCTTTCTGAACAACATTCAACTTCCCCACTTGTATGATTATATTATAATTACAATGCAATGGCATTCATATTATACTTCTATGGCTGCATTGCTACTCAAAATGTCAAATAATTTTACAAATCCTTTATCCCAGTGTTAACAAATTGTCATTTGCAATGCTGAGTAAGTTGGCGTTAAAGGTATATAATTATGGTAAATCTGAATTTAGCCAATATTCGTGGATATTAAAATGCAAACAATTTTTTAATTGTTTTACAGAAAACAGCGAACACCCAATTAAAAGATAAAAAGGAGAAACTGTTAAAATATTTTCGTGAAATATCTGGTAGCAAGACTATTGCTGGATTGAATCTCACCGACGGTTTTAATGACCAAGATCAACAAATATTTCACAACATTTCTGGAGAATATCCCGGGGTAATACGCACTAGTCTACCAAAAACATCTCACAGTGTGCTTGCGTGGCAATCATTTATTGATAACACAATTTCCACCTGGAAAAATGGCCAGTTGATGATGATTTACTGGGACGCTTTCAGCCCACTGGAATCGATGGACATGTTTGTAAACACAAATAATGCTGTCGATGTGGAGAAAAGATGGCTACAACTGATAGAAGACGGGACTACCTTGAATAACGAATGGAAGGTACAATTGGACATACTTGCTCCATATTTGCAAAAGCTACAATTGGCAGGAGTTGTACCAATCTTAGATATTCTTAACAAGATGAATAACAAAGACAACATATGGAGAGGACGCCCTGGAGAAAACGGAACTGCAAAGTTGTATAAAATAACACACGACTACTTGACAAAACATCACAACCTCACCGATCTCATTTGGACTTGGTCTTTGTATCATAAAGACATGCATCTAATTAAAGAATTTTGGCCAGGGGAAGAGTATGTGGATGCGGCTTCTGTTTTTATGTGGGACAAAAAGGAAATACCTATGAGAGAATATATTAGATTGCTGGATGTCGTTGGAGACAAACCTATATCAATGGACTGGATGCATACAGCACCCACACCTGAACTATTAGCGGCTCAACCGAGGTGGACCTGGTTCACTGTTTATGCTGAAACAATGGAAAATGAAATCTATAATGATGCTAACAAGGTTAAAGAGATGTTCAATTCTGCCTCTGTTATTTACAGAAGTAACATAGAATTCTTCAATGATACAAACTGAAAGTGTCGGTTCGAAAGTCCTGTTTAATATCACCTTCAATGAAATTGCTGAAATTAATTATTTTATCCACAGCTTATTTTATAGTTGTAAGAAAATATTGCTACAATAATAAATGTAAGCTTTCTACACAATATTGCATTTAAAAGATTAGTATTGATTACATGTCATTCTGATTAAAGTTTTCAACTAGCAATAATCGCACCTCGGTAAAACCCGATGTTGCCACTGCGTAAATTGCTTAGAGACAAGTAACCAATCTTGTTCCCTACCTATCCTCATGACTATATTATAGTACTAACATTTATTTTTCCTGATATTTTTTCATGTGCTAGTATGTATGTAAATATTATGAAGATTTGTTGTTGTAGTTGTGTATGCTCTGTGGAACTTTTGTCTGAGAGAGTTTTCTTTGAATGAACTACTACTACTACACTGGGCCGTAATAAGGCACACTGATGTCATATTAAAATTTGGCGAATTAAATATTTTCTCATTACAAATACACTTAAATGTATTTAAAACATGTGTCATCATTTTTTACTTGCAATTCCGTCATTTTGAGTCATATTTCATGAATTTGTGTAAAAAATGCTTTACTAATACTACATGAGGAATTGTATACCTGCTCCCATACGTTTTTGATACAGGTAGGTATCCACAGTACACAATCAATCATTACTCTCACAATATCCGTAAAAAACAATGGCAAGAAAATATTGTTTAATAAATGCCCTAATCGAAAAATTAAAATTTCAAATTTGGCGGTTTTAACTTCCAAACATCAATAGAATTCACTTAGCAGTATCTCAAATGCAGTGTATTGTTAAGGCTGTGTTAACACAGTAGTTATTTTGAAAGGTCAAAGTTGCTGAAGGAATTTACCGATTGACTCCATTTTTCAATGGGACCTCTCCGGTGATCCAGAGATCACGTATGAGAAGTTTGAACGATTTGTGTTCATCCGTTCGTGAGTTATAGAGGTTACGGACGGACGGACAGACATACACCATTGTTATAAAGTAGCTTGCGCTACTTTTTTTCGTGTATTTATTATTCAACAAAAGTATTTATAATTAAACAGTACTCCAACTTTATTTTGCACGGAATAATGAGCAATTATAGAGAATATATATAAGTAATTATTTTATACCAATTCTGATGTATGGATCCAGAAGGCAACCCGACCCGGTAGATCCATGAAAGCGATGTATGTGAAACACCTTTTAATTATTCTCAATTAATTTAGCATATTTTAATTTTACTATTTCAAATATTATTTAAGTTATAATTAAACAATGCTACAAGAAACTTGTCTCTAACGACCGTTGACCGAAGGAAGATTTTATAAATAATAGAATGTTCCTTTCAACTGCATTGGATTGGAATCATTGATAATCCTATTACGACGTTGTTGTAGGAGACTCTTCTATTTTTTGAGCACACAACTCGTTTCCTGTTTTTCTTAAAATTTGTAGAAATATCTGTTTTTTACCAGGCCAGTCTTTTCTCTTCATGCAGGTAAACAGACTATAGTTTCTTTCAAAAGCTGTTCTCTCACTTCTCTGCAACATTTTTGACAAAATTTTAATAAAGTTCCTAGCCGATGATAGCCTAGTTAAGATGTTGTATTAATAAAAATGTATGCGTCGAGAGAAAACTTACGATAATTTGTCGCTCATGTTCACTGATAATATCAGCTCGAAATAAATGAAATAACACAACGTCCAAATCCTTAAGATTTTCGATTAGAAAGTGTAAATTTTGATTTATTTCCGTCATAGTCTGCCTTGAGGATTTCTTATTTGTATATAGGTTGAAAGTAATCTTAAAATATTAAAAATGTCTTTATTGCTCGTAAAAAATTTCTACCAACATTTTAGTTTAACACACTTTTAGGTATTAAAAAATGAGTATATCATTGTAATTTCAAAATAACTAAATGGGTACCAATTTAAATAAGCTACTATAGATTCGGTATTTGAAACAATTACTAATAAATGTTAATTATAAATGAAATGAAACCTTTGGATTTCTGCACTGCACAAAATGACATTAAGAATACAAATAGTAATGTCTCACTGGTTGGGTTGGCCGTGTTATATAACCACCAAGTACCTATAATATTATTTGTCTGACATGAGATAAAATATAGTAGATAATACTATAAGGGCGTATCTACGTATGGGGTCACCGGGCTTGAGACACCCCCCCCCCAGATTGCGTAAAAAGGGGGTGTCAGACAAATGACGTTTTCCAGGTTTGTTCTATATTAGCCCCTAAAGCCGTGAACATACTTATTATTTGATATAGTAAATTGCATGCCCATAATATTAGATCATTGCTAAAAATTCACTCATTTGGGTTTTAGAACCCAAATGATAATAATGTATGTAATATTTACGGTTCATTTTTCTTAGACGCATTCTGTGTTTTAATATTGTACAATAAAACTAGTGTAGTCAATATAGTTTCATGTTACAAGAATAGAAGTATGCATGATCGTCAATGAATATTTTTGGTATTTTAGTTGATCATTTTCGATGAAAATGTTAAACAGAAATAAAATTATTGTAAAATAATTAATATTATGCAAATATGGATCTGATTAACTCCCATCACTCCCTTGATTGTTTTCCGAGATGCAAAATAATAATAATTTAGCATTTAAATAAATTACCACGTTTTGTCCAGCTCTTATATATGTGAAGATATGGATTATTTCATTCCGGTGGATTTCGTATATACTTTTAAGTGTAATTGCTATATTAAATTGAAAAACATCAATATACATTGACATTGAGCCCCTCTCCAGACAGCTCGAGCCCCCTTCCCCATTACAATATCCTAGTTACACCCTTGACCAGGGAGTGAGTTAAACAGTGATAATATGCGAGTGATAGAATGCATAATCACTTCAATATTTTGTATTGACATAAATATGTGATGGGTTTGATGGAAACCGTATAATATGCACATAATATAACGAGACCAATTTAAAAGTTCCAATCCTGATAATGATTTATTTTTGAACATTGATTACAAATAGTGTATGCAGATATGCTGAGGCAATAATTGTATGTATTAGGTAATTTTATGTAGGTATCATTATCATATTTACTCAATACTCTATCTAAAAACCTGTATTCTGACATTGATTGTATGTCACACAAATAACAACAACAAAAATTTCTACGGGTTGTTTATGTGGTACTTTGTCTAAATTTGGTTTTGTTTGCGATTAACGTTATGGCCTAATTAGGACTTTTTACAGAATTAAAAGCAGCCAAAGCATCGATCCTTCCATAGCCGTAAACGTTATTTGGCCATTCGGACAGTGAAGTTTTACACATGATTGCATTGAAACCCAGACTGGGTCTAAAGGCCGTGTTCTCCAACGCTGAAGCAATTTGGGTTAATGTCAAATTGGAATTTTTAGCCAACAAAAGGGCTACAGCTCCTGCTACATGAGGAGTCGCCATACTGGTCCCCGAAATGGTGTTGTAGGCTGTATCGTTTGAATTCCAACTAGAAAAAATATTGGTTCCGGGTGCTGAAACTTCAGGTTTCATTTTAAAACTTATCGTGGGGCCTTTTGAGCTGTATCTGGCAATCGCATCTGTATCATCTGTAGCTCCAACGCTAATTACATTGTCTTGATTTCCAGGAGCTCCACTGGTAAAACACAACGGGCCCAGGTTCCCCAGTGCAAAAATCGGGACGATTCCTACTTTTATCCAATTGTTAATGACTCCGTTGTAAAACGGGGAGGAGCCAAATAATCCTCCCCAACTGTTGCTCACGAGTTGAGGACGCGCGGAACAATTTTGAGTTTCTGGTCCGTTTCCGGTTTTTGTGTACGGGCAAAACATCCATTGTCCGCAGGTTAAAAGAGCGGATTCATCACATGACCCATCGGCGCCGCAACCCTTGCAGGCAATCCAAGACGCCTCCGGCGCAACCCCAATTCCTAATCCTCCCGCTATGGAACCCATTGTGTGAGTACCGTGTCCGTTTCCATCGTTGGGACCTCCATCGGAGGAATTTGTGAATCCGTCCAACCATCCAAAACTTGACCGGTAGTTGCCAGCCAGAGCTGCGTGTGTTCCTCGAACTCCGGAGTCAATAGTGGCGACAATGACGCCTTTTCCTTTTGTTGTGTTCCAAACCCCCGGGGCGTTTATTTTTGCCACTCCCCATTGAGGACCCGAACCTATGGGGACCGCTGCTCTGGTCAACGAATTTTCTTCCGGAGAAATAAAGTCTAGTTGATGCACGAGTTCTTTTCTTAGTGTCAATGTCGGTAGAGGAGCCAAAACACCCGCAAGGGATGTCAGAATAGTACAGCGAACTTCTTTTATGCCGATTCGATTTACAATCCAATAGGGAGTGATTTCCAGGGTGGAGACGGGCTCGAACAATCTTAATGTACTTAATAAAAGTTTCTGGGCTTCTTGAGTTGATTTCATCAAAGAACTTTTCAATATTGAAGCTTTGTCTTCATTCCCGGAAGTCAGTGGGCTGAAAACTTCAGGGAGTGACGGTATGTCCAGCATTAAATTCACAGACTTTCCTGGATCCTGTGTACAAAGGTTCAAAAGATCCGGAACTATTGTGGCCCCGAAAAATTGAGATTTCACTTGATGGTTTTCTCCACACATGCTCAGCAGGAAAATTCCCCCAAAAAGGAGAAACGGAAAATAATTCATTATAAATATTATTTGATTTATTGTCTGTAAGTGTTCAAAATAACAACAACAATAACAAATTGGTATTGTATGTAAATGATTCGGGGAGATTCGTTGATTGGTTTTATGCGACTTCGAGTAATTAGGCGTAGCATTACAAAATAATGACAAAATAATGGCTATAGGTGCTAAATTAACGACATGTGTAACTAATTAACTAACTACAATTATAGATTGCTTAATCTTTTATTTTACGACAAAATAATGACATTTGAATCAGCTCGTGCCAGACATGTGAGTCATCACATTATTACAAACAAGTAGATTTTGTTAGGGATAAAACAAGGCAGCGTTCAGGATTTTGTCACCTGAAATTGTATTGAACTGAATTGTGTTGAATTGAACTTTGCGAAAATGGTGGTAGTGGTTATAGATAATTCCTGTGAACTTCACATCAAAATAATGCGTACAATAAATATTTTATTTTACAGCCATTTTAACTTTAACCATTTACCACTAACATTTAATGTGTCATTTTTCTTTTAGACATTAAATTGCAAAAGACGTACGATAATAATACTATATAATATATATGAGCTCACTTGCATGCATAGTGGGGTGGGCAAATAAAGTAGCTGTCAGGCACGTACCCAGAATCGAAAGTTGGGGGGTGCTGGGCATAAAATATGGCAAAATTTAGACTGAAATGAATAAATTCGCGCGAAGCGCGAAAAAATTTACAGTTTTTTGTTCATTTGGAGCCAAC
>JABASD010005893.1:0-11340 GCA_019776165.1 Pogonognathellus flavescens
GGTTCCTGACCGCCACGTTAACACGTTGAGATAGTTCTGATAATTGAGAAGACCTTCATATTTTATGGTTCCTGACCGCAGCGTTAACACGGTGAGTTGTGAAGATTCTCCAATTTCAATTTAATGAGAGATATGGGGGTACACCTTCATATTTTATGGTCCCTGACCGCAGCGTTAACACGGTGAGTTGAGAAGATTCTCCAATTTCAATTTAATGAGAGATATGGGGGTACACCTTCATATTGTGCAAGTAGTGTGTTTTGATCCTGCAAGTAATATGCATTACTTTATTGTCGATAATTTTCAATTTTTGATATTGCACTACTAAAGTAAATGCAGCGCACTTACGACAACCCACCTCCTGGGACGGTGGTTGACAGCGTGGTGACACTCCCGGAATGGTGAGCTGTGTTTTGTTTCTTCACTCGTTTGTGTGCTATTATTTTTTTATAATAGACTAATCGGTGTTTTGTTTACGTAATGTTAATTTTGTTTACATAAATATTGTTTACAAGGTATGACTTCTTCATTGTCGCACAATCCGTCAGGGTACCGTTAGCCCCACGTCATACAACGCGATATATGACACCAGTGGACTTCCGGCTGACAAATTGCAGATTCTGAGCTTCAAGCTGTGTCACATGTACTTCAATTGGAGTGGAACGGTCGCTGTACCCGCCCCTTGTCAGTACGCCCATAAATTGGCTTACTTACTTAACAGGCCTTGCTTAAGGAGGAAGAGCCGGAAGAGCAAGTGATCGTCTCAGCTATTTGCTCCACTACTTGTAATGTTGAACATTTGGAAGATTGCTCGTTTAACAAGATGCCACCCTCGCTTAGCTACTAGATTCGACAGTTCTCAACTCTGAACAAGATCACACTAGATTCGACTTTCGATAGACTATAGTTTTGAGTAACACTGAAAAAGAATTATAAAAATGACAATTAATTGTAAGCTTCCGAAAACATTTTTTTGTAAAACGTATAACCGTTATTCTTAATTCTTAATATTAAGGTTTTGATGGTAGATATGATATGTATTAAAATTAATTTTTGTGTATAATTCCAATAATTAATTATTAACTGTAATTTTGAGTGAGTTTAGTTTTTATATTCGAACGAGCTTTCAGCTATGCTATGTGGATGTGTCACTGTGTTCTTGTGAGTTTGTAGTAATAGTGTATATTCTAAAGAGCATGTAATTGAGATGGAGGTTACACCCTTTGGTCATACTAGATTCGACTTTCGACAGATTTTCATTTTTATGATTTATTGTTATTGTTAGATTATAAAAATGACAATCTTATTGTTGGCTCCATACACAACGTGATTTTTTGTAAAAGGTAGTATTTAATGTTTTGATTCTATTATTTAATGTTATTATTATCATTATCATTAGTTTAGCGATGTTAGCCTTAATCTACTTCTGTTCTGGGACACTTTTACACAATAAGTATGATTTAGATTTAATAACACTGAAGTTGAAAAATGAAATGATTATTGATTTAACTACGACAATTTGCTCAATTTTAGTGGCGAGGAAATTCATCTTTATTTGACCGGGATGTATTTGTACATTGTACATTGTACATTGTAATTAGTTTGAGTGACAATAATATTATTAGTCTACAATTTTGCTGAAAGATTCTCTTTGTTCATTTACTCATTTAATCATCACTATTATTGTCTGGATTGTTATTGTTACTTGTTCTTGTACCCACACACATTTTAAATTTTCAACTCATAATCATAATTTTTTGCTCAAATGAAACTTGTAAAATTGACAACTTTTCTAATTTGATTAAACTGTGTGTTTAATAAAAAATTATTATGTATTTCCGCTGCTGATAGCTATACATTATTCTGTACAAATCTATCATTATTATTCTCTTGCACATTATACAAGTGAGAAGTATTTTAATTAATCCGAGTGTTGTAACTACTTCCTAAATGGAAAATATAAAAACTAAATTGTTTAAAAATAAGCAGGTAATTCTAAGAAAAGTATGAAATTGGAGTGAAAGAAAAATGTAAGACTTAAAATCTAGGTTTAATTATCGCATCATAAGGTTGAGGAGCATAGGCAAATCCAACTTGTGGTACCAAAGATGGTTCAGGAGTTCCGGGTACTCTGCTAAAAGTAAATTGTTGAAGGAGCGTCACCAAATACATAAAAATTGTAGTTTCCGCAATGGCCTCTCCAGGACAGACTCTTTTACCTAAGAGAAATCAGGATAAATATCTCTTGATGAAAAAAAAATTTAACTGGGAATTTATGGTGTGTGAAAATACTACTTACCTAAAGCAAAAGGAATAATCTTTTCAGCCTTTGTTTTATCAATTTTTCCGTCAGGTGTTATGAATCTTTCTGGTCGAAAGTTCTCTGGATCGCCCCAAGCGTTTTCATCCATAAAAACTGAGTACATGTTGGAAAATACGGGAGTTCCCTGAATAAATAATTATTGTAAATATAGTGACAAACAATTTTTGCAAGCAACAATGACCCACGTTAAGTAATTAACAAAAATAAACAATTACTATGCAATTAAGCCTTGATGTATAATTAAATAAAATCAAAATGCAACTTACAGCTTTGAAGGTGTATCCCTTATAATTGAAATCTCGAACTGTTTTATGAGCAATTGGTATAGGAATAATGACAGCACGTCTGTGAATCTCCAATATGGCAGCTTGTGTGTAAATCATTCTAAAATCAATAAATGTTATTCTTATCAGTAAATATGAAAAAATCATAAATTGGAAAATTTCGTTGACAAACTAACCGAGGTTTCATATCTAGATTTGGTGTGGCTTCATTTGGAAAGTATTCGTCTATTTCGTCTTGGAGTTTCTTTTGTACTTCAGGGTTTAAAATAAAAAATAAAAATGCAAAGCCCAATGTACCACTTATTGTTTCGGCTCCAGCTTGAAAGATATCCAGCATTGTTATCAAAAGCTGATCATCTAATAAAATAAACAGCCAAAACAAAAACATCAAACTTAAAATTTTGGCAAACTACTTAAATGTATTTTATTATTTTAAGTATAAGTTTAATTCAATTTATTATATGTTACCTACCCGTGAATGCCGTTCCGGGTACTTCACTTTCAGAATGAATTTTTGCTAAGAATATGTCAACAAAATTTTCTGGTGAATTTTTGAAGTTTTCTGTCTTGCGACATTCATCAATCACTGCCTAAATTTAAACAATTCAAATTTTTCACGTAATTAAGCAATATTTAATAAAAATTGTCATGTTTTGTTTCTATTCCTACCCGAAGATACTCTTGCAATGCTCCGACCGTCTTTAAAACCGCAGTTCTTCCGCATTGTTTCGGGAACCAAGATCTAAGAAATGGAAATACCAAGGACCAGCTAGAAATGAAATCTTGACTTCTGAAGAACTCATCATTTAATTTCATATAGTGAAGAATCTTAGGGTCATCGTAAGAAAATCTTTGACCCATGATCAATTTCCAACTAATATTCAGAGTAGTAAGATTGAATATTCCATCCATGTTAATCGATCCATTTCTAAAGCTTTGACGAGTTTCTTTAGTTAGATATTTCACAAAATGATCTAATTCTTCCACTTGAGCTGTTTCCATCGAATGAGATTTTCCAAAACCAAAATCCCTAAGGTTCCGAATGCTAAACCGGCGAAGTTCTCTCCAAACATACCCACTGGAAAAAATTATGCCTAAAAAGGATTTAGAAACAAGAACTTAGTTAGAAAATAAATACCTATTCAGCTGCTTTTGTAATTGAAATAAATTTGGAGTAAATTAGAAAATAAAAAAAATCACAAACCCATTTCCTTATTCATATTTCGGTCCAATCCAGGACCGTCCATGTGTCGATCGGTGAGTTCATCAAGGGCAAACAAATCTCGAATACTTTCGTATGAAGAAATAACCACTGTGCAAACATCCAAATCATGAATGCCATTATATATTTTAAGTAATGCAGTATTTTAGGCGTTTGGGGAATAAGCAGTTTTAGTAATAAGCTGAATACAGCAAATAAGCCATTTTTTCGGACATTGGCTTTTTATGCCTTTGTGCATAACCTTTATACGTCGCTGGGTACGCCCTTGCTTATAATGTGAATTTCATGGAATAAAAATGAAGGTTAAATAGAAGCAACAGAAATAGGGTAGCTATTTAATTTTGTTTACCTGAATCTACTGTTCCCGATTGAAGACTCATAATGTCGCCATATTCTTTGGCTAATTTGTGATAAGCTGGTCCCGTGAATTTATCCGCTCTATTAATCTGGAAAATATTTCCAAAAATTGGAAGCTTCATAGGGCCTGAAAATTTAGGAATTATTTTATTTAGTAGTACTGTGTTTGCGTAGCATGCTTAAAGGGGTTTAGCGGGGGTGGTTTGGTTATATAAAAGTCATAAATTGATAAAATTAATGAACCTGGTGGCATATTCCGTCTGTTAATTTTATTAATGAAGAAAGTCCACACTCCAAAAGTAAATAGTAATACAAACCAAATAAGCATCGTAAAGATTGCGTTGTTGCGTTCTCAGATGAAATTAAAAATCGAAAAGTTTACGAAGGAACGAAAAAAATGCATGAATAAAAGTTTACTTGCTGAGTATTCGTCGAGTACTGACTGACGGTTGAGGAAACTATCCAGCAAAACAACCAAAATCATTATCAGCCTAATATGAATACAGATATTATATGGAATGAAGTTGAATTATTAGGAAAGCAAGGAAAGGTATAATAAACAAAGTTGAGATTACAAACAAACAAACTTGGTCTTGCATTCTTGGATTTATTACTTACATATAAAATGGGCCCTGTATTGCATGGCACAACATACAATACAGATAAAACTATAGGAAATATTAATAATAATTATACGTACCTAGCTAGTACCTAGGTACTAGGTAGTATACACTAGAAAAGACACTAAGATAGTATAATGCAAATTTAAGCTTAGATATACCTACTATTTAAATTTTCACTTCATATTATATATGTTTCAACACATTGCATTATCTTGTAGAATACATAGGTGTTCTGATTCTGATACGTATTGTGAAATTTTAATATCTTTGGCCATGAAGACAATCTATGTTTGCCTTAAGTTAGTCCGACCACTAGTAATGGACGCAACAAACGAAATGTGCAGGGTGCGGGGTTGTGTACCTATAAGTACACGCACGGTGTATATATAGGTAAATTCACCCGGTGACCTTCATCACACTATAACTCTATAAAAGTGTTCTGACTGTGCTGTACAAAGTAATTATCAATCATCAATCAGTATACTTGACTTTTTGACAGCGTTATAATCAGGAGTGTATCTACGTATGGTCTCAACGGGTTTCAGCCCCCACAGACTCGGGGAAAATGGTTAATTCAGCAAAAATTTGCAGCAATTCTCAATTTTACCTCTCAGCCGTCCTCCCATTTCAGAGCCCTGAATACGCCTTTGATCGGGAGTAGTATTTGTATTATAAGGCAAGGGAGTAACTAGGATTTTGTAATGGGGGGAGGGGGGGCTCGAAACCCGGTGAGTCTATGCGTAGATACGCCCTTTATAAACAATTAAAACTGGTAATTATATCCATGCGGTCGGTTTTTAATAGCTTTATAAAATCCAAAATCCATTTTATATTATAAGCAATGAACAAAGCCGTAAGGTTTATTTTGCGGCCTTCCCTTTTTGCATATGATGTGTCCCCGATTTCCAATTCCTAGATACGTCCTTGGCTGTGAAAGATAATAGCAACTATTTTACTGTTTGTTATTATCAGTCGAGTTACAATACACACTTGAATTTAGTTGAAACATTGTTGCATGTTGCTTTTGTTATTTTATTATTAATTTTTATATTATTTTATGTTTACCATGTTGAGTGTAAAAAAATAAATAATCAGTTTCATGATTGAGTCAGGTTTTCGTATACGGTATACGTGCATTCCATCTACCATGCAGTAAAAATTCATCGACCTTTATTTACTTTTCCAGTATAGTTGGAATCAAATACCGAAACGTGTTCCTTCTGAAAAAAAGGATGAAGTTTGATGGAAGGGTAGTCGGTAGTTTATTCTCGAACATTTATTAATTAATATGACAAAAAAAGTTTATTTCCAACTTCAACTATATATAAATGTTTATTTCAATGGTATTTTTGTATGAAGCAATCAGGTTAGAGATTATGGAGGCATATAAGTATTGACTGAAGGTGAGTGTGAAAATCAAGAATGTTGGAATAATTATTGCATCCTTCAGAACAATTCGTCATTTTCTCTCAACTAGTCCAGTCTGTATAAATAACCTACTATGATTGAGCCAAAGCTTATTTTTGTACAAATGACAAAGTACTGTAGATACTTTAGACTAGACCACGTATCTTTACTACTAGTTAACAAAGCAACTGAAACTGCAAATAACTATCTTTCATCTTTAGTTATAATAAAACTGTTATAGGATATAACTGTTGTTATAAGATTTCCTTCCACTATACTTATAACTAACTATAAAAATGGTTAATAGTCGTTGGGTGATTTAAATGAAGGCGTATAATAATGCATACACTGGTCATTGCCTTTTTTATGTGTTTGCATAATATTTACTTGTGAACCTACAAAATATTATTACCTATACCTATATGCACAATTTGCAGTTTACAGAAAAGTGCATGCGTCATAATTACATCTATTCCTAATGGAAAAATTATGGTTAACATGAATAACATGTTAAAACAACAGTTTTCTTAATTTGAATAACTTTTGACTTGATGCATGCTTTATTTAAATGAAATGATTATGAACAAGTTTGCATATATACGAAGTATCCTGTAGTCATCTTAGTCATCTAGCTCTTCTTTAGTTATATTATATTATATCTGAAGATGTATAATCCAAATCTTATGATATGGGATAATTCATGCAGCAAGCAGCATTATTTCAGTTGTCAGTATCAAAAATTAAAAATATTATTAATTATTACTGTATATAAACTCACAATCAAACAAAAACAAATAATAATACACTTATTATTATTATTATTTATAAGCATATATTTTATTATCAATTCATTTACATGAACATATGCAGAGTATTATATATAAAATATGCATTATGATATATAATAATAATAATATTGATAATATTATTTCAATTTTTGATGTTAGGTGTCAAGGGAGTATCCAGGATTTCTGTTTGGGGGGCACCACCTAAAAAAATGGCATTTGGTGAGGGCACCACCGTAAAAAACACCGAAAAAGTGGTTATTTCTGAATTTGGTGGGGCACGTGCCCCCTGTGCTCCCCGACTCGGTACGCCCTTGGTAGGTGTTTACATGAATTTCAATCAGCTCTATTTCATTCATTTCTTAACTTGCAAATTATAACGCTAACGCATTTACAACAAAATTAGTGCACCAAAATATGCAATTATAGGGTATAACATTAATTAAGTTTAAGTAAATATTTAATGTACGTAATAATTTAATAATGATTTTAATTTCCGTGAGATAGTTTATCACTATCAGAATTCAGAATAGAATTCGATTGCACAATGAGACTTTGAGACTGGAACTGCAATGTGCTATGCGCTAGTTTCAAACACATTGAAGTTTAAATGAAGTAAAGAGCCAAGAAGAAGCCAAAGCAAAAATAGTTTAAAAATTTTCCCCATCCTAATTATTATTTAGTTATTTAGCACTGTTAAACGATATTTGTTATTGTTGACCATTGTATTACATTGTTACTTATTTGTAGGTAGGTTATTATTAATCTCAATGAGCTAAGTAAGTTGAAGTTGAAGAAATAAGCTGTCAGCTGTGAGATTTAATACCATAACGAGTTTGCGATCAGCCCTGCTTATAAAAGTTTGCATGGGAAATGAATGACATCAAATATTTTTTATCAGACAATTATACTGTCTTGAATCTTAAATAGGAAGATTCCAGAAGAAGTCAGAGCTAAAAAATGACAACTTGTTATTCAGCATACAAAAATCCCCAAGTGACTTTGCTGTCTGGATGCACCAACCATTCACAGTCTTTTCAGAACAGCTGTAAAAAATTGTATTGCTGATAAAAATAGGGATATGGAAATCTTTCCATAATGTTTTTATAACTTTTGTGGTTAGTCAAGAGATTGAAGAGATTAATATGTTAGTCAAGTTTTAGTCTCAATAGGATTGTTGTAGGATACAGGCTTAGCTTTAGTAACTAGCAAGGAACCCGAAAGATAGTACCATAAACTTCGTTATAATTAATTGTTACAGCGTACTTTGTGACAGTGATTTTAACTACTTGTATTTAAACAAGATCTGTAACATTACCAAATGTATACTTAAATATAATTCAGCAATTAATTTAATTAAAGGATTAATTGGTGTGAAAAGGAGGAGGGGAGGATCTGAGAGACAATCTAGAGAATTGCTTTCACACAGAAGGTATTTATGAATCTTCAATTGAGTTCAATTACGAATTATAATAGTAATTAATATTATAGTTTTGATGTAAGTAATTTCCAAAGTGTGTAAAGCTCCTCCTCCCTGTTTCACAAAGTTCTTCCCCCCTGGAACAGCGGGGAAGAACTTTACACACTTTGGTAATTGGTAATTACTTAATTTTAGTTGGTACAAGCCTAAATTATTTACTATTAAACTCATAATAAATTAATAATTATATTCTATTTTGTGTATTACAGTTGCAGTAGTACAAATTAATGCTGCTATTATCTGACCTGAACCGGAAGAAATAATATTTTTCATACTTAATTCATCACAAATGTCACAAAGTTCAATCGAAGTCATAAGTGCCAAAATATTGTCAAAACTACTATAGTCTTTTTACCGACAAATAGTTTATGTATTTAATTAGACTGAAGAGTGTGAATAGCACGTAACAATCCGTTTCACAATTATTTGAAGGTAAACCTGAATCTGAAAGCATTATTTGAACGTGTTTATTCGGTGGATTAAAGAAAATATGTCAAATAATTCAAATGAATGTATTTTAATTTGTGTTTTAGGTGGTGTGTGTTAAAGTGTGAAAAAGAAGGATAGAGTCACAGATAACCAAAGTATGTTTACTTATTATTTATATTTACTCTAATTATTGTATTAATAACCTGTTCTTTTAGTATTGATGTGTGATTTGAAGCAACTAATAATATTTGACCATTTATATTGAAGATGACAACTACATTGACAACTAGCAGCAGTTCGGAGTCATCCTTAACCAAGCTGGAAAAGTGTAACACGTTTACAAAAGAATATGTCAAATCAAGACTTCCCATTTTTCGTTGGTTTCCAAACTACAAATCGAGCTATATAGTTTCTGATCTCGTTGCTGGAATCACGGTTTTCCTTACAGCAATTCCACAATCTATGGCATATGCTGCAATTGCTGGCATGTCTCCGGAAGTAAGCTACAATTTGCATCCAACTTATCTAATGTCATTATATAGATAACGTATTATATAATTATAATATTCATCACAGTTTGACTAATTCGGTGATTTATTTCCATTTATTTCAGTATGGACTTTACTCTTCTTTTGTAGGTCCTTTTGTATACGTCCTATTTGGGTCTTGTAGGCAAATGACAATAGGACCTACAGCCATTATACAATTGCTCACATATGAGACGTGTGGAAATAATTTTCCAGCTTGTGTCATTTTGATGGGATTTTATGCTGGTGTTTTGCAAATAACCATGGGACTTTTACATTTAGGCAAGTAATAAGTAACAATGAACCTAAACAAGATCCTAAACTAAAGTATGTTACCCAGAAATTAAATTTTGCTTACACACAAGTTAGTTTTTATTTTATGTACACAAAATGCATTTATTATTTTATATATTTGTGCAAATGAAAGGAAAATATGTTAATTTCAATACAGGTGCTGTTTGCAGTTTAATTTCCGAGCCAGTGACCATAGGATTTACTGCAGGTGCTGCAATCACAGTTATGTCTGCTCAAGTCAAAAGCTTTTTTGGGTTGTCTGGATCAAAAGGAAATGGTTTCATTGGGAGCTGGATACAGAATTTTAAAAATATTGAAACAGTTCAACTTGGCGACAGTCTAGTGGGATTTTTATCAGTGCTCATCCTTGTTACTCTCAAAGTATGTATTTTTTATTTTAGCAAAAATACAACGAAAGAAAAATTTTAATTAGGATTTAATGTTTCATATTTCCATTTGTAGCACTCCAGCAGATTCACCAAGCCTTCAGAAGACGCTTCAAAACCCGTGAAATACGTCAAGAAAACCATTTGGTTTCTTTCCATTTCTCGAAATGCTATGATAATCCTTCTAGGTTCAATAGTTGCTTACTGTTGGACAAATCCACCATTTAAACTGACAGGATCAGTTAAAAGCGGTCTTCCTCCTGTTGGAGTACCACAATTTGTTCTTCCAATTTATGAAAATTCCACAGTAACAAATGCAACAATGACCTATTGGCAAACATGGGGGAAAATCCGCACTACTCCTCTATCAGTCGCGTTTATATCTATTCTTCAAAATGTAGCTATAGCCAAAGCTTTTGGAAGTGGTCAATCTATTGACGCAACCCAAGAAATGTTAGCTTTAGGAATCACACATATCGTCGCCTCGTTTTTCAGTGCCATTCCAACATCAGGATCCTTCACTCGATCCGCTGTTAACGATGCCAGTGGTGTTAAAAGCCCTTTTGGAGGAATTTTCACAGGTAAAATCGTATAAAATCATTGTTTAATTTTCAATGTGAACTCATCCAGTCAATTCCTATATAATTCAAATCTAATTACTATATTGATTTAAATTATCTAATACTAATGTTTTTAATTATGTTTGCACACGTGTCGTGTAATAATACAGGAGTACTCATTCTGTTTGCTTTGGCGTTTCTCACACCGATGTTTTACTACATTCCTAAAGCCAGCTTGGCTGCTGTGATAATGTGTGCTGTGTTCAGTATGATTGAATTTGAAACGCTTCCCAAAATGTGGACGATTTCCAGTAAGTCTCTTATTTGCCATTTGTTATGTATAATAATCTACAAATTAAACCTCTTTGTGAACTTTGTGTAAATTACCTTTATACGATTTGTATGTGAAGCTTCTCATTTCTCATTGTATAATAGTAATAGTAAATTTGATGACGCAATAGGGTATGTAAATATGCAGTGAAAGATAATTATATTATCACCTATTCTGTATTTAATTCAATGGGAAAGTAAATATTTGCTTGCGTTGACTTTCCTGGAAGTCAATAAATGGACAATTTTAAGCGTAACAGGGTTGGCATGGTGTTTAAACCACACTGACAGAAACCTGGCAGAAACCTGGTAAAAACCATGGTGGCAAAAACT
>JABASD010005894.1:0-11339 GCA_019776165.1 Pogonognathellus flavescens
CGTTCGGAGTACGTCAATTTTGTCTGAAAACCCTATTTCCGGGATCTGGAGGGGACGGACTTCAGCCTGGTGAGCCCAAACGTTGTTGCACCCTTGATTGTGAGATTGAAATTTCATTTTAATTTTTCGAATAAAAACATTTCATTATCATTATTATCATTATTGACATTAAAAATATTTATTCAATTAGTACACTGCTCATGAACCCGCTACATTAATTAAGCGATTAAGAAATTATGAAATAGATCCACGCTACACGGACTTTTGCAGTCAGAACCATTTCATAAACTCAGTACGGGTAATTGCTCTTCCAACTTGATTTTTGAACTCACAGTAGTCCGATTTCTTGTCGACATGTTTGGCCAATTCGCTTACTTCGAACGGAACTTTTCCACGTTAAAACGTGACATCTTATTTTCGCAGTCATTTAAAATGAGCGGGCCAGATGAAAATTCCCAAATTTAATCATCATCAACAAACTCTAATGGAAGACATTTTAATTTCAAAAACGTTACTTTCCTTGGAATATCCATGGCATTGAATATTATCGGCTGGTCCGATGTTGATTTGTATTTCATGCTTGTGATTTAATTAAATTTTATGTGGACTTAAAGTGTGTACAGGCAGAATAGAGTAGAAATGTATACAGGTATTTATCAGGATTTACCTGCGAAACGGTCGTTGCTGAACATTTATTAGGACTGAAGTCAGTCTAGTCAGTAATTTCATGTTTGTCACATCTGGGCAGATTTGGCTGCAACACCGTGTTCTAAACTTTTGTGATTGTAAGAATTGTGACTTTTCAAAGTTGAATTACAAGAAAATTTGAGATGACAAATTGAGCACTCAAATTGTCGGTTGTTGTGTCCATTTACGTGTTTTATCAAAGTTATCTTTGAGCACAAACTCAAACCGCAAATGTGACACACATATATTTTGTGGCCCGTGTGCTTCAAAAGAAAGTGATCGATGCATTTGAACATTGAATAAAAACATTTTGAGCAATTGCTGCATTTGTATCTGCATAGTAGGTGGTGGAAATCTTCAATATGTCTTCTGCACTGTTTTTCTGTATCCAACATTCTCCCACAACGCACACACTTGTATTTGTTTTCTCCAATTCCTATAAAAATCAAATGTCAAATTTAGTTATTACCAATACACGGATTAATTTAAGGGATACGCAATACTCGCAGAGGAATAGAACATATCCTGTTGAATTTTTCTAAAAATGTACATATAAATTCAATTTATACTCAAGTGGATACAAACAATGTATACACGATGGAGAAGAAACGATAAATCAAGACGGTGAAAAGTAAATATGAATAAAATGTGACAAAAGCGTAAAAGAATTAAAACGGTTAAAATTTCATCAAATGTCATTTCAACTTTTCATTTACCTTCAAAGTATTGAAAAACTTGCGACGTTTCTGCTTCTGGCAAAACTGTAACGTCGCCTTCTTTAATTAATCTGTGATGAGGATGAGATTGCTTAGATTTTTTCCCTTTTGTTTTTGTTTCTTTGATTTTTCTCGGCGATTTAAAATTTTTATTGGAGTGTTTTTTTAGATGAAGTTGTAGACTTCTTTTCGTTGAAAAACCACACTCACAGATATGACACACATTTATTAGATCATCCGTGTGTTGTTGTATAAAGTGTTCGGCACAACGTTTTTTGTTTGTAAAGACCTTAAGACAAACACTGCATTGGTAATTATGCTGCAAAGAATGTCGAAGGATAAGATGGGTTTCACATTTTTCAACCGCGTACACTATTTCACCGCACTTCAAACACCTGTAGTTGTTTTCGGCTATTTCTGCAAAAATCCACAACAATTTGCAATTTAAATTCAGAAATTTTGTAATCAATTCAGATGGATGCAATTTCTATTTTAAGCAAGTCCAACAATCCATCGTGAAATTGAATGGTATGTATAACTATAATCAATGCGGCGGGCCTCCGAAATTTTCCAAGCTTCCCGGGACCAGGGAAATATCCTTCCCTCTTCCCCGGAAAAATTTTCCCGATTTCCTGGGACCGCCTGTCCCGAGTTGAAAAATCTTCCCCATTTCCCGTTACTGCAGGCCCGAATTGAAACATCTGCCCGATTTTATATGGTAATTAGAAAAATTTCGTTCCCTTCCCGGCAAAAATTTAGCTTCCTTCCCGGGAAGAAAGGACTTCCCTCGCCGGGACCGTAGGTACCGAATTTTTCGAAGGCCCGCAATGTGGTAATGTAAGTCAATGATAAATAAACAAAAAATAATGGCATTCAAAATTGAAATAAATTACCTTCAAAATATTTGGAAACTTTAGCTTGGTCTCCTTTCACGCGAATTATGTCCCCTTCTTTAATCAAAGTGTAAACGTTTTGAGTTTTTGACTGTGAATCTTTTTTTCTTTGTTGGGAATTTTCAGTACCTACACCAAACGCAAATTCTGATTCTAGTGTAAGCTCGGTATTTATAGAAGGAATCAAAAGAGGGTCAGGTTCAGAAGGGAAAATTTCGTCTACTTCTTGTTCCGGTTCAAATTTCAACATTTCATACGAATTAGAAGATTCAGCGCTTTCACTTTCGATAATTTTATTGGGGGAGTCCGATAACATTTCAGATGCTCCATCAGTCCATCCATTGTGAACGTCATTTTCCAAAATTTGTAGAAATACTTCGCTCGTTTCAATATCATGATTTTCTTCCTTACGAATAACGTCTGTAGTTCTTTCAGTCAGAGATAACGGGTGGGTAAATTCCAGGGTGGCGGTTTTTACGGATTCGTCATTGGTATGTGTAGAAGATTCACTAATACTTTCAATTACAGGATTATGAATATGAAGCCTTAGTTCAGATTGTGCAAATTGTTTTTCTACTTTTACAACAGACTGGGGCAGACGATTGTCTTCAGGACTTAAATCTAGCATGGCACCATCTACTTGACGAGGATTTTCATTCGAAGAGACGAAGGTAGCAGGCGAATTTGTTTCACAAATGTCACCGAAAATAAAAGCATCTCCGTTTCGCTTTTTGTTTAATTTCATTTCAAGGCATCCCAGAACATGCTTTTTGCAGCTTCTATCGCAGTAAAATTTCTTTTCACACACAGTGCATTGATATTTTCGTACACCCAAGTGAAGATTTTCTACGTGACGAACCATATTGGCACGTTTCTGAATCACAGCTCCACAAAAACTGCATGTGTAACCCAAATCTGTTTCTGTAAAATAAAAATAAAACTATTGGTAAACCCATAGAGAAGAAAACAAATCAATATTTGAAAAAAACATAACTGTTTTTTTTTGAAATTTCAATTTAGTACATAAATATTGGCAGTTGTTAGCAGTGGATAAAAGTGATAAAACATTAAAGTAATATAAAATATTAGATAAAGCATTAAAAGCCCTGTTCAACAACAGTTGTTGCAAGTATTATGGTTTTTAAACGAAAGTCGTAAAAGTTTACCTTCGAAATGTAATGGTTCCTCTTCACTGGGATTTAATTTGATCGCATTTGCCCCATTCATACTTGTAGGCTTAGACGAGTCTCCTTTTTTACAAATGTTGTGTGGTTTCGTATTCAAGACAATGTTTCTTCTGTTTAACTCCTCCACATGAACTCTTACTAAATGGTTCACCACCATTGATCGGTGAAAATGCTTAAAGTTACAAAACTCACACTGAAACCGAGTTGTCTTTAAATGAACCCTCTTAACATGTTTCACCATCTCACTCCTCCATGTTTTGTTAACAAGTAAACAAAAGTTACATTGAAATCCACGTCCGTTTGACAACTCTGAAAAATAATTTACATATTTAAGGGCAAGATTGACGGAATTTATAATTTTTACTAGTAAAAATAAAAATAGTAGTTACATAGTTACGTTTTAATGAAATTATAGATTGTATGCTCACTTTTTATGTAGTCAGATTTGAAAATAGGCATTTCGCTCTTCCTTAAGGCAATAATACCATCTTTGGATTTCAGTTCCTTCTCTTCGGGTAAAGGAACTTTAAGAATTTCTTCGGTATTTCTTTCTTCCTTATGAACAGCAAGAATATGATCGGCACATTCTTTTCGCGCATAACTTTGTTTTCCAAATAGATTCATATCCGGCAGACATAGTTTTCTTCAATGGAGTTATCTTAGTAAGTAAAAAATAAAATATATGATTATGGTGATTTTCGCTATTATGATTATTGTAATCATTAAAAATTGATCATTTTTGGAAATTACATTTTACATAGGTGGTCAATTCTTTGTCTGTTACAGGAATTGACTGATTCTGAAGTTCAGGTAGCAGATTTATACATTCCCCATCTCTCAACAGACTACACGCAACAGTTTGGCGATTACTTGTTGGTTTCGGATTACTAGTTGGAATAAAATGCACAGTAAATGATATTAAAAAATGCAGGTAGTCAGACATTCAAATAAAACAACATTAAAGTAGGCAACTTGATAAAATTGACTCAATGAATTGATTTATAAAATAAATAAAAAATCTTACGACTCTAATTGATCCACTTGCGATAAACGGATATACGGATTAAATTCTATGATTAAATACAAAATTACAATTGTCATTTTAACCAGCAATTAGTATAATAACGTAGTTTATAAAGTAAACAGAAACATTTGCTAAATAATAAATAAATGGTCTACCTTTCACAAGTGAGCCTCTAAAATGGCGAATTTTTTCTTTCATATTCGTTTCATGATTAGCAGCACAATTGTCAGTCAGTTGAATATTTGATTCTCGGTGATTCTGCGATAATGTTTTGAGAATATTTATTTTTATCTGTGTTGTAAGTTTTTGGATATTATTCTGCATTTCTCTTCCCTTTTCATTTAAGTTGTGCAAAGTTAAGACGGTAGAGTAGCAAGAATCACAAAATTTAGGTATTTTCGTTACATCCGGTTTTGTTACATAACTCCAATTGAAATACGGATGGCGGTAGTTAATATAAAATAGATCACAATAACCCAGAAATATTTCAGTGTCTTGGTGTTTACAATTTTCTTGATTTTCAATGTAGATTTCTTCAAAACAGTTGACACATTTCTTGAATACCACCCCGGACGATTTGACAGCAGAAATGATTAATTCTCTAAGTTCCTGATGGTTGTTGCGAATATGACTGGTCGTGCTTGACTTATCGTAATATTTCTTACCGCAAAATTTGCAGATAAATCGTTTGACATTTCGATGAACCGTACGTAAATGCCTAATTCTATTTCGGGATATTGTCTTATTTTTATCACAAATTTTGCAAATGTAGCCTTCGTTTGTACCTAAAATATGCATTAAGCATTCAATTTAAAATACACACATCTATTCACAAGTACTTCTATTTCATAATTTTCATGGGTAATTGATAAATGTGTTCTGTTTACCAATCAACAATTAACTTAGTACAATGTTTCTATTAAACGAAACATATATTTTTTATAAGTATTAATTTACATATAAAGTTAATTTTGAAAACTGATTTTCATTCACTCGTTCCATTTGACAGTGACCAAAGTAATAGATAACAAAATATCGTAACAGTTTTTACTCACGTTCAAAACTGGCCTCCTTTTCATCTTTTGACACTCTTAACAATTCTGGTGGAATTCCCTTTATTTTAATAATATCTTCATCCCCTTCAGAAAAATTAAATTGCTCAGGTCCTGATTCATTTATCGTCCGTTTCCAGAATGAACTGAAAATAGACCACTTCATTACTAAGAAAATAATCATTGGAAAAGTTCAATGCAAAAAAATGTAGAAGTTAATCATAATTAATTTTGACTTACTTGAATTCTTTATTGATAACATGTTTGTGAGTTTTGGTTTCCTCTCCCATTGGTGTAATTGTGACGTCGGGGTTAAATTCTGCGTATACAAAAGTATGAAATTTGAAGTATCATTATGAAAAACTCATGATAATTTTCCAACATTTGATTTCACCCTAATTACCATTAAAAAAGCCATATATAATAATATCCAACGTTACCCATTACAGCTAGGCTTCTTAAACAGTTTACTTTCTTTTCCAGCGAATTCAAATAAAAGAACCTGCCGTCAGTCTTAGAAACAATTTTGCAGTTGTTAATGTTTTCTAACGTTGGGTCGTTCTTATACATTGAATTCAAAATTGTAATTTTTATTTGAAATAGCATCGATTGAATATTTTTTCGAATTGCGGTTAGCCTCGAACAAATGTCAACTAATTGATTAACTACAACCTCACAAGAAGAACAGAAATGTAAGAATTGAATTATAGAAGTCCAGTCGACAACTTTTGGTGAAATTGGTTTGAATGGTTTGCTTAGTAAATTCCAGTCAAAATTTATTATTAATATATTGTAAAATGTTTGTACAAAATTTTCGTTAATTGTTCTAGTTGGATCTATTGTACTACTACTTGTCAAATTTGATATTGAGTCACATATTATACAAATCTGACACTCGTCCATGTCTGCAAATAATCAATACTAATTTAAAACTAAATTTAAAAGTGAACTATTTGTAGGAATTTTAGATCGCCGTGTTGACAAAAATATTATCCGTCAGATTTATTATCTCGCGCAATGATAAATGCCCTTGTCCTCGTTGAGTGTTTAATACACAACTTGTTTAGGTATAGGGGTGTATTGAAGCAAATTGAAAGTTGGAAAATAAAATGCTGTATTTAACCGCAAATTGTTATGCCTATTGCCTAATATACATCTGGTTACTACGAAATTTGAGAACAAATATTTTAAATCGGATAAAATGTTAAGAGTGTTCATTGGAATATTATCCACAGAAATGTGTCTGCGAAAATAATAAATAAAAAGTCTTCAAACCAAGTCGCTAAAAGCTGAACCGTCTAGAGCCACTGTGACACTGGAAGAGCCATTGTGTGACACTGAAAAAACAATTGTGACACTGAAAAATGAATTTTGACACTGAAAAATCAATTGTGACACTAGAAGAGCCCTTGAGTCAAAGTTTTGTTACCAGTGACATCTAACAATGGTGATTTATCGACCTATGTTATGCTAAATCGACTATCGACAGACTAACAAGTTATTATTATTTATCGTTACGCAGTTTTTGCGTTTTTATATATAATATACACACACACTACACTTTATGCCTGAAAAGCTGAAAATGCAAACCTGAAACCGGCAACTATATTATGCGCCACACTAAAACATACACTTACGCGTTATAAGTAAGAAGAAGGGTAGATAGGTGAAGGGTCCTATTGTGAAATCAGATATTATAAGGGTACTTACCTAAAATAAGAGCACATTTTCAGTCTACTTCACAATGAGTGAAAATATTATATCATTCTCCCTGTATGTATGCTGTATAATATTACAGCTGAAACGAATTACAAATTACTCCACAACATAACTAAATATTGGATATTAGAGTAACCCTGCAATAAATTTTTCCTTTTCAGTGTTTTTGGTAAACACTTTTCAAAGTTGACAGTACCAGCACCAAACACATCGTTTTTGAATTTTGTACAGTCACTACAGCAAATTAGCATACTAGAGCAGAATTTCGGATTTTATATATAATATTTGCTTTATTTTTCACGATGGAAGAAAAATTATTGTGCGTGGAAATGATGGACGCAATTGATGGAATTCTGCCCATGCTGTTCAAAGAAGATATATTAACCGATATTGAGTGCCGAAAAATCGTAAGTATGAAATGTTTAGGTTATTTGTTGTGGTAATGCAATATCTTGATGTCTGGTGTAATCATAAAGGATACGACACATGTTCCGTTTCAAGTGTACTACTCAAGTGCTTGCAATGGCAATAAATGCAGCACGACTATATTATGGTACTTTTATATATTATTAAAAAAAATTCTGATGAAAAGATCCTTAAACAAGATGGAACATTTAAGTCAGCAAGGATAATTATACTGAATTAGAATCAGGCGCGTAAACTAGGATTGCCATTTGGGGGGGGTGCCCAAATCGTTTGGGGATGTTGCCAATTGCCCAAGTGTAAAAAATTGGTAATTTGCGGCCTTCGGCCGCAAATAACCTATTTTTTTACCAGTTTGGGGGGGGGGGGGGGTGACCCCCTCCCCTAGATATGCCCTTGATTATAATAATAAAATACAATTTGCCGGAAAATTGTTAAAACCGGTGGAAAGGTCCGTGAATCATTGTGAGGATGATATGTTGTCGGTGGGGTCAGACTGCGCCCTTTTGGCAACCGCCGCTTTAATATATGCAATAGTAAATATCATGGTGACAGTACGATGTTTTTATTTATATTAACCTACCCATCACAATTACCTCATTAAATAGATCTCCAATCAGGGACTAGTAGAGAAGCAAGGGTCTATTTACAGAGTTATAATGTCGAAAACGAAAGAAGAAGCTGCAAACTTGACGGAGATTTTTCGAACTTTGACAGTTGAGTTTTACTCTACAAAAAATCTAAAATTGCCAATCCCTGATTCAGAGGACAAAGCAAATGTGCTTTTGAATACAAATAATCCATTTCTAAATAACACGGTAACACTTTTATTTTTCTTCATAATTAATTTATAGAATGTCTGCAATTTGATTAAATCAGTTTTACCCCTCATACACCTTACTATTCTACAGGTCATCAAAAATCTGTTTGAATATCTGCCTCTGAAAGACATTAAGAACTTTCGAACGGTTTGCCGTCAATGGAATTCTACTGCTGAAATATTGCTACGAAGACGCTCAAGAATTGTCTTTAATCCTAGAGTCTTAGGGCCCACAACTTTTCTTACGTTTTCCGAATATTCTCTTCCGGATCTTCCTTTTTCGACCTTTGAATTCGAGAAACGGAACGACAACGACGTGTGGATAGCTTCATGCGTCCAAAACTTTTTTGACCATTGGGGAAAGAACATCAAGGACGTAAGATTTAATAGGGTAACCCTTACGAGTGATGCGTGCTCAGACAAAATTCCAAACTTTTACGATGTGTCTCCTTGGTTTGCAACTGTGTACAACCTTACCACTTTGGAACTAGATTGCAGCATCAAATGTAGACCTTTATTTAATATTTCATGGGAAGCCCTAGCTTCTCTTACAGTGTTAAACCAGCTCTATTTAACTAGGTGCGGGATTATAATTAAGCATGATACAAAATTTAATCGAATCAGTTGTGAAGAAATCGGATTACATAACATAGGTTTCAAACAGTGTGGAAAGTTTATTCCTTGCCGTTATAACGATGTTTTCGATTTCCGAAGATCTAGGCATATAGAGCTGAAGAATTTGAAAACATCTCAAAGCAAATGTATATTAGACATGGAAAATGAAGTCTTTAGCGCAGAGACTGTGACCTTCCAGAATATTACTATAGAAAATTGGGGGAAAGCCAGAGGTAGTATAGAAGGTCTCATAGTAGAAGGATCTCCGATAGTGGAAGCTATTAATTTGAAAATAAAAAAAAATTCGGCCTGAAAGTTCTTTAATTGACTTGTCCGCTTTTTCACAAGTTACAGAAAAGCTTTTTCTGGTAGATTACGGGGATATTATTTGTAGCGAACCACTTTATTTACCAAATTTAAAAAGCTTGGCTTTTGAAGTACACGATAATAATTTACATTTGCTGAATCAATTCAAAAAATGTGAAAACTTTACACAGGTATTTTTGACAGACAGACCCCCATCGCAGGAACCATTGTTATTTAATCCTCGATACATACCAAGCAGTGTGCAGTTATTGAGATTAGGATGTATTCAGTTGGAGTTCGTTACTGACTACATTTGGGAATTTTCAGCCGGCACACTTATTTAAGATGACTTTAGAAAAAGGATCGTTCGTATCACAGACTTGGAGAACATTACATCTAAGATTCGAGCAGAAACTTTAGTAGTGCTGTTTTATAAACACATGAAAATTGATTCAGCAGAAATAATGAAGTTAGTGTTTGCCAACCAGCAAGCAAAAACTATAATAATTGGTGCGGGGTTCAAAAATTATAATTTGCATAATAAACTTCCATTCGAAGAAAGTTTAATGTCAAAGCATGTCGACAAGAAATCCAATTACTATGAATTTAAAAATCAGGTCGGAAGAGCAATACCGCGTCGCGAGTTTGAAAAATGGGTCGAACTGAATGTATGGTGATTGCTGATTGCATATTCACGGATTGGTTCCTGTCGCTTTTTTACATACTAGTTTAACAAGTGTATGAACGTTTACAATTTATTTTGATACAAATGTTATATAATATACTACAATTATATAAAATAAACTCACTTGCCTCTCAAACTGTTACAGCGATTTTTAGTTTCTTAATTATATGATGTATTGAATATTTAATTAAATGATGTTCCGTAGTAAGCAAACGAAAATTAATTCAAGCCCTTTGATTTCGACTATTTCGATGCACCTTTATCAATGTATAATCGCATATATTAAAGCACTTACGCAGAATTAAGCAAATTTAATTAATGTTGCTATTCAATTCCAAAATACTTTTGTATTTAGTAAAAGTAAAAGTGTTATTAGTTTTATAAGTTTGTTATTTACATCAAAATCGTTATATGATAATCTAATCAGTATATCTTTATCCAAATAAATAAATCAGCTTGATGTTAAAGCAATGTGAACATGTTTGGAATCTCGCTTCAATGTTAGTTTTGATCAACCACTATTTAATTTTAAAAAATGAGAATTTCTACAAATTATTCATTTGTCATGAAGTGCAATAGTACATCGTCTGTTAAAGACAACAATTTCCCAACATTAAAATGAAGATTAGATTGTCAAATGAACATAAATTATCACTATCATTCAATTGCAAAAGAAACGCATAACATTTCACTTTATTTTATTGTGATAGACAATTAATTATATTCACATTCTTCATGCTAATAAAACATTTGTTTCTCTTTACTGTTTTTACTCTATTTTGAAGAACAATTAATAAAAGTTACACAGTATATTATTAAATTTTAACCATTTGGAGCAAATAAAATGTGCATAATATATACTTAGGGTACTCATGGTTTAAATAATTACATCACTACATGTAAAGATTTTTACACGTAACCTTACTTTGCTACTGAAATTTGAGCGGCCCTAGGCACACTAAAACTGTTTAAGACAAGCAAATGACCTTGTTACTATTAGATACTACCTTTGAAGGTCACAACTGTAGAGGAGATAGGAAATGTTTTTATTTATTAAATGATAGTTTTAGACTCAATGGTGTACATGTAAGCTATATGTATCCCTGCCCCTATTATTAGGCGTTACATTCTTCGTTACATACATAGCCTGGCGTAATGCATGGAGACTGTGTAACGAAGTTAACGAACGTTAACTTTTTGCTTACATGTAAC
>JABASD010005895.1:0-11339 GCA_019776165.1 Pogonognathellus flavescens
CCAATCCGGCCTCTAGAAGGAAGGAATGTCTTGAAAGTCTCGTCAATTTTCGTCCAGATTCCCTTAACTCAATAAATTGGCCGAGTGAGATCAAGTGAGGCCACGGACGGCATGGAACGAGAGGCTGGAAGTTTGTAAGTGGGCGAGTGTAATGTCGGCATAAAGGATTTTAAAAGTCTTCTGCGTCAGTCATCGCATTCACCTTCGTTTATTTCTTTCTCTTTATATCTGCAGACAGACTGTTTGTTATTCTTGGGCGAAAAAGAGGAGTCTTCACGTAAAGCTCAATCTGCACACCTTTCGAGGTGAAATGACTCTAACAAGTTTTTATGTGTTTTCTCTCCCGAACGACGACGGCTCGGCTCTGTTAATATTTAATGGCATTTCTAATGAACAAAATAAACGCAAGTTAAAATGTAAGGTGCTAGTAGCAGTAGCATAGGAGTAGTACATAATCATGGCAGGACTACCCTACCGATGTACGGAAGAAGCACGAGCTACCGTACCCTTTCGCAAAATACTCATCTACATCACGTACACGTAAGGTCTATATATCCCATGGCCCTATAAACCTCCGAAATCATCCTAAAGCGTTTTTAACTTCCTTTTTCAGACTTTACTCCTCAAAATTGAAAAAAGAAATCATCATATGCAAGTTTTACACGGGGAACTTTGTAGAAACTTAGGACAGTTAATGTAGTAACGTAAATATACATTACGCTTCAACAATTACAAAAAACTGTGCTCGTAAAACCAGGCTTTGCTCACACGTATCAAAATAATGCACGTCTGCATACACAAAAGTCCTATAGGATTATAACAATCTGAATAAACCCAGACTGATAAATAATTTCTATTGTAAATCCCTGGCTCTTTGTACATGCGCTTGTTACATTTTATGAAATGATTTGATTTACACTGTCAATTATTGACGTCACCAAATTCTTTCAGCCCAATCAGGCCGTGTATAAAATAATCTCATCAATAAATTCAATGAAAACCCATTCAGTCTAGACAAGAAGTCACTTTTGATGAAAATTTTCATGTTTTTCCATCCGAACTAGGAAATCTGTAGTTGGATTGTCTATAATATTATTACTCTGCGCATATATATATAGAGCTTGTTATTTGTATTAAATATAAACAGTGTAAAAATATAACTATATAGGTACATATTTGGTATAGCTTTAAACGTTTCCAGTTGATTTGCAAAATTTCTTGACTATAAGCAACAAATTGTGTTGTAAACAGCGACGCTACAAGCTACAGCGTTTCAGTTATGGTTGAAAAGCTGATTCGAGACTTTTAGCATTGGAAAAAGCTGAAGAAAAATAGAAGGCGTTTAAATATTTCCATATTACACAGTTGGTTGTGCTGTACTACTGCCTGGTAGTATTCCTTGACCTATTTACAATGCAAAGAAAATATTCGCAGGGTGAAGCCACATACTTCGTACTTTGAAGGCGTTTTCTGTATTTCAAAGGTTACACACGTCTGTTACATATAGGGATATAAATGCCCGCTTTCTTTTTCTGCGACGAGGGAACAGTTAATATGAAAGTTTCTTTGCTGCGTGAGTGTGCATACGTAAATATGTATGAATGGGCACTGGGCACAGAGTACAAAATGCCATCGAGTTAAATTTTTACGCGTGTCTATTTTCATAGAGGAACTGAACATGAAGAAGGAAGGTGGTTGTCGGTTGTAGACTCGAGCACACATTAGCGTTTCTCGTTTGTGTTCCAATGTTGAATATTTCTCAAGAAATGAGAGCAAGAGTTCCTTTTTATGTTTCAGAAGCATTATTAACTCGTCTAACAAGATGCGTTGACTCTTCTCTGACTGCCAGTCTGCATGTAAGTATTAATAATACACACATCGTAAATCCTATCTCCATCTCTTTAAACTATAAGAATGCTAAATAGTTCCACTTCTATACTTCCCTATATACCACGGGCGAAGATAATATCTCTATACTTATACGTTGTACTACTACACTTACAGTTTTTTGCATGGTATAGACTAATATTGCAAATAATAACAGTAATGTTTACCTTGTATACCTTTCTCCGTGTTTTTATAGCGAACAAGTAAGGACGGGAGACTTGTGTAGTGTAGGTACTATGTATTTATGTAGGACTTTCCGCTTTTGCTCCTGCTCCTCTTCGCCTGATTCTCATTATTGACTGCTATCTGTAAAATAGGAGAGCAGAACACAATGGCATTTTGCTCCACGGTTCTGGGCAAAATTCGATAATATTATATGCGCTATGCATATTCCGAGGCAATGGAATGGAAGAAAGCGACTCAGAGCCAAAAGCTCCTTTACAAAGAAAGCTCAATGCGATTTTGTAGAAACTGCTCGCAAATTCTTATTTTTCTGCAAACGAGAACCTCCGCTTCCACTACCGCCGTAGTTATCTTTTACATATTCTGAGCATTCATCTCATGTTCACGGAGAACGATATTTATATACTTTCTGTATATATAAGTACGCAACAGTCAACGAATATGAACAAACTCTTCTTTCCTTAAAAACCCTACTAAACTTCAAGTACGACGAGAACCATCACAAACCCAACCTTTCTATTATCTGTACACTCGAGGTAGGTACTTAAGTACCTATGTTTGTTTCATCCAAAAGCCGTGCTAAATGAAATCAGCCGAATTATACGTATTCTAGTACACTTACCACACTTTCTTCGCCTCGTGTACTTCTGTTCGCGACTTTGTATGATTTTCCTATTCAGGTTTTTTTTCTACACTGAGAATTGTCGTACATTTGAACGTAGCTCTTTGATCACCACGGAATTATATTATACCTGCACGGATATCATAATTGTAAATTTTATAAAAACAAGTTGGCTGTTGTTTGGTTCCGATTATTTTTCGCCTTTACCTTTCAATTTATTGTGAAAAGGCTTCTTTTTAGAAATTTTGCTACGGTTGACATGAGACTTGAAGTATACAACAAACTTACATGATTTGACTTTTATTGTGCAGACATAATAATATTTTTATTTTATGTGTATGAGTGTGATTTGACAGGTATACTGCATATGTGTAGAATATGTATAGTATACAATTCACTTATTTTTGTTGTTCTTAACGAAGTTGATTCAAAATTTTATGCATAGGTGATCAGACATGAAAATGAAATAAATGGAGTGAAATTCAATTTACTTTTTGTAACGATATTTCCCTATCTTTCATAATTAAGGAAATTCACATGGGAATCAAGTCTTTCAGTAGTTGATTTCAATGGAAACTTTCTTGAATTCAGTTCTGTTCAAATCAAGCCACGTTTGAATATTTCATTCGAATTGCTGACAATGAGCAGAAAATATCTCGTCAAAAGGAAATCATTTCAATTCATCTGTAAAATGAAATTTATGCCCGTAGGCGTTGTATGTTGACATTTCAGATTGTTCACAGAACATGTTATGTAGGCCAATACATTCGTCTACTATTTCATACCCGTACAACATATCACAAAGTGCTCTTTCTGTTTCCTTGAAAAGAAATTTTCTGACGCTAGAAATGTTACAGTGATCAAATCAAAGCAAAATGAATCTCCTTAGAGATCTTCGAAAATGTTAATGTATTTTAAGCATAGAGTTGTAGAAAAATGTCTACGTTTCTGATTTCATATTTTTTGAAAGTACATAATGGACAATCAAATTTGTAGGACAAAAACAAATTGAAATAACTTATTTTCCTGCTTTCTACACTTTGACAATATACACGATTCGCTGTATTGAATATAAAAAATATTTTTCCCATAGCAAAATATTTAATGCAATTTCCCTTCTATACTTTCTATATAATATTGATTCACCATACAGCAAGTCAACTAACAAAACCATTGATACATAAGTATATGCACGTTATGTTTCTATTGAATTTTAAACCTTTCAGTGTACAATCATGTTGCGTCGATCACCTTTAAACTAGAAGTGTATTTCTTACAATTCTTTTCTTATATAGCAAATACTTTCAATTCAAATGGAAAATACCTTATACTATGAAATCACACATGCTTCAGTGTAAAAATACTGTTCTAATTTTCTAATTGTCAGAAGCAGTACTGAGTTTTTTCTAAAGATTTCGTTGATGTCATATAAACGAATAACTTGCGAATTCAAAAAATATAAGTCTAAATATCCAATAGCCCTATACTAGCAATAAATACTTACTTATGATATATTTAGCTTGCTACTCGAATTCGCTAAATGGGCGCATAATTATTTATTTAGTAAGGCGAGTCGTTGTAGGTGGGTTTATACCATTACTACTAATACATTATACTTTAAACACAAACCAGCAACATAGAACATAATAAATAAGACAAATAAACTCTAAAAGTGAATCCATAACTTTCTGTAGCCACACAGTGCAGTGTACCTACAAATATAATACTAAACTAACGCTAAAGCTCAGCCGAATAAGCCATTCCCATCTGTATATAAATAAAAGCGTATAATACCAAAGCAGAATTATTGTTGTATTTCTAATACACAACAAGCCTAGTGCTGTATCGTTTAAAAAGGGTTTTCACAAATATTAGCACACGAATTATTTACATGACAAACATAGTGCATTAATATAAAGGCAAGTGGGAGAGAAAGAGAGACTATTCGGGTGTAAAGGAAAGAAGTTTTTTGTGAGTTCATTTTAGTCTGAATGGATTAACCTTATCTCTCGTAGAGAGTCCATCACTAACCGACCAACAAGCCATCCAGTCCATTAGAATATTATATAAGCAATCCTTTTATAAAACAAACAACTTACTCGGAGAAACGCAAAAGTACAGAGAGAGTTGTACAAGTCTGACATTTACGTGGAAAGCTGTTGGAGGAGGAAGAGAGGAGCTTATAAAGTTATAACAAATGCATTGCCTTCATAAAGAGGTTCTTTATTAATTAATTAAATTGAACGAATGTTGTAACACACATTTCCTGTGATTGAGAGGGGCGATAGAGAATGACAAGGCACATTTAACAGAATCAGTTGAAACACGTTACAATATTCCAATCGCATGTACTGCACTACATCCCCATACCATACCACTCCTTTAAGCCCACACATTTATATTCCTCCAATATTTTACACACAAACTCATCTATGTCCGTGTATATCTATAACGATCATGCAAATTAAGGCTTCACTATTGACTGAACATACTCCAGCCGTGTCTACCAGTCAAAACCACAACGAACAACGATTCTTCTCATTTTCAATTTTTGGTCGTATCTTCAATTTTAGCTTTTACTCTGACCTGGATATTCCCATGCCATAAAATCTGTCGTTGTAATAGGACATAGGAGCGTATGTATAGGTAAATGTACACTTTTCGCTGTATCCTGTGTTTGTAGATGTTGCATTGTTTAATATTTATGTGTATTATTGTGTATTGTGTGTAGTGAAATGGATACAGACACTAAAACTGTAATATTTATTACAACGTCCTGTCCGTAGCTGCAATATGTAAGTAAAATAATGGTAATTCAATACAGACATTGCTTCGGAAGGTAAAGGGAAAAAGTCTAAGTCTATAGACAATTCGTTTGCTTACTCATTCTCTGCTTTGCATTTCCTGTCAACTAAACTGCTGACTTGTCTCTGCAAAAACAATGAAACTTTCCACTCCGTCCACGTCCAACGGCAATTTTACCACATCACAGCCTTTCACTTTCACGTTTCTCTCCGTGTTTCTTCCCATATCCACAATACATTGTTACGTGTTGCCAGCAGCCAAGGATTCTATTTCTTTTCACCAACTACACACATTCGTCGACTCCTGTCCATTACTGGTCCTTCGTATTGTTTATTTCAATAAGTTCATGCCAATTTACTCTTGTACCAATAATCAAGCTAACTTTCATTCTTCTATGTGTACCTGTCTCTCATCGATTCTTTTACTAAAATAATAGAAATGTGACATGACACATCAAAACACCTTCGATAAAATTACATGTAACTACAATACGTATAGATATACAGCACCAATGCACATGACATGTTACCTTTGGTTACATGTAACAATATATCAACTATTTCTATTAGGGAAATGATATTTCTGTATGATGTTACAGAAACTGTTCGAGGAAAGAAAGATTTGATATTTTCTATTAAAGCTATAGAACTAGAATATAACAGGGACAATATAGATATAAATATAGAAGTTATAAATGTAATACACGGTGTTACCTGTTCTTTATTCTTTGTAGAAATTTAATATAAGTTACTGTCAATGTGTAAGCTATTCAGTTTTATACGGGCAATGGTGAAAATGAATACCTTACAATGCCACTCAACGGGTCATTCAAACGAAACATCATTACCGGATGGACTACCTTGTCAGTGTGCATTGTAACGTTTCCTCAGTCACTCACTACAATGCTGTAGATGTCCAGGTTGGTGTCTTTCTGTAGATTATTCAATAAAGCAGTAAATATGGAAGGACGAGACTCACAATACAATCAACTATATGTTAGGACAAAAATTGCTACTACTACTACTGTTGTTCTATTTGTCTAATAACATTGCACAGAATTTAAAAAAACATTGTAAAACGGATGTAACAAAGTAGTGGAAGAATAATACAGTTTGTTAGTTATTAACTGTTGCACGTGGTACTTAAATTTTCAAATGTTGTCATCAAATGAGTTGTAAATTGTTGTTGTAAACTTTTTTACCAAGTTTCAACGATTGAAGTCAAGGTATACCTCTGGCAGATAGACAGACACACATACAGAACGTTGTTACCAAGAAGCTTCCGCTACTGAATATTGAATGTCACCGATTGATCCCATTTGCTAACTTGACCTTTGCTGCGATCCAGAGCTCCCGTCGGATAAATCTCAACGACCTGAGTGTAGTAATAGTTATGGCGGTCAAAGACGGACAGACAAACGTAGCCACAATTCTTATAAAGTAGCGGGAGCTACATTTTTAACAGAACTAGATTTTATTTAAATAATTAAACATGTTTAATCACTTTTGGAGAAGTATGATTCATTTTGCAAAATATGCTGACAAAGATAAAGTTAAGGTAGACATTTGTTGTAACACATTAGTGTTTTTTAGTGTTACATTTGTGACGGTATGTCTGGAAGGTGTGTGAAGGTTGTGTAGGATTCAGTATGACGTATCCATCTAGTCATGTCATGTGTCACCACCAGGTTTTTGAACAGCACTCAATGCGACGCATGATGCTGTCAGCAAACAAACGCCACTCAATATTGCGCACAATTGCACTAAAGCAGGTAGAAATGGAAATTGACAGTGCACAATGCTTTGTCACATTTACTTAATCAAGTGCAGACAACGTACATAAAAACTGCGTAGACGTAGGCAGTCCGTATACAGCTACTTCCAAATTCCAAGTATCACTATTACTACAATACGATACGACTCCACTACAAATATCTGTCTGTATATTATGTAGTTGCTGCTACAGAAGAAGAATTTCGCAGGCAGGCAATATTCTTTTCCCGAGTCAAAAAAGTGACGGCATGATGGCTATGGCGAGTTTAGTCGTTCACTTCGATACACAGTACACGCTGACAAATACATGAAATAGATTTGGCCATGCGGGCAATGCAGAGGACACCATCATGTAAATAGTGTGAGAGCAGGAAGTGAAATCGATACATAATTGATGGTTGGGGAGTTGGAATGGAGCTGAGGCTTCTCTATGGGCTGGTCAGGTAAATGTGGGTGACTTGTTCTATGACAAACACTTTCTCTGTACAGACTCTCCCGACTTTCTTTTTCTGTCACGACCAAATAATAAACTGCTCAGACATATACTTCACTTACACGACACATGTAGAATAATTATTCCCCACTCAATGTACATCGGCAACCTTTTCAATTCCATTCAAGAATGTCAAACATATACAAAATTAATTGTTTCTTTCAAATATTCATGGCGGAAAAAGGACTTATGATTTATTGATTTTTTTCTAAACCAAGTCACAAGTTTTTTGCTCCATATGAGCAATTACTATTAATCTTTAATAAATTGCTAACAAGTTTTTCACCATTTTGTAATAAATTTTGTCGACATAGATTCAAGTTTGCATTGGGAACTACTTACAGTATGAAATTTTTACAGCTTATGTGTTTAGAGATAGGTATTGTATATTGCACCTTGCACTTCATGGATTATGCATTTAATAACAATTTTTATGCACTAGGACTTTTTGACCTTCGACGGTGGTCTAGTTGAGAGAGCGTGTGGGGCTTTGATCGTAAAACTATTTTGAGGAGTGCAGAACATTGTGGAGGAGTTTTCCATGGAAGGTGGAGATAAAATGCTCATCGAAATTGTGTCTATAAAATGGGATGTTGTGCAGAATTTATTTATAATTTATTTGAGTGGTCATGGGTGGGGAAAGTTATTTAAAGAATTCTCTGGCGTTGGAATTCGTGGAGTGTGGAACACAAGGCCACTCCTTTCATCGCAAATTGTCAATTCAGAGAAGACACGAAAAAAGTTTGATAGCTCTGTTGTGTTCTTTATGTATGCAGAGGGCTTTTCACATTACTGAAACCAGAAACGAAGTGACATGCAGAACAGATTCCTTTTCTCTTGCCACAATTCACAGGAGCGTTGCAAAACAACGCAGTGCCACACGAGAATGAGAGTAAAAGAAAGAAAACGGGTAATAGACAAAATGAAAAAATAACGTTACCATAAAGCAAGACAGACAGAAACTCGCAAAGAAAGACTTTCTTATTTTCCCAGTCTCCACAACATATACGAGACTCTCTTGTTCTTGTCTACATAAATAATCAGATCGTTCTAGTAGTGATGTCACACTGTGAGAAATTTTATCTCCGCTGACCAACCATTTCCTTATGATATGTGAATAATGGCATTCGGGACAAAGTCACAAGATATTCTCCATACCACCACACCAGGGAACAAAAAACCACTTTTTTGCTTTTGGTAGCAAAAAACCATAAAAGGAAAACTAGACTTGTTTTACAAAATTCCTTAAAAAATACCTACCAAAATGGTATTATATTTTTTAACCTGCGATATTTACTACACTTGTCGTATTAAACATCACCTACTTTCATTACATTATTTTTTGTTTATTGAACAACGTAGTTGTTTTTATGGTTTCACTAGCTGTCCCTGTGTCCGTTCGTCTGTGTGCACGATACCTCAAGAACGGTTTGAGCTAATAACTTTAAATTTGCTACACCTACTATTCAGGTCCTGTTCAAGGTTAATTTTGCAGATGAGATCGATCGGTTAACTATTTCGTGACCTTTGACACTTCAACTTTACTTACAAACATCATAATAGTATATCTTTGCATACAAATGAAAATTAATTATTATGAAACCCCGTTGTTTATTTACACCCGGTTTTTACCGGTTAATTTTTCTTATTTTCATTTGCTTTTACCTTCACTTTGTATAATACACAGCAAAAAGTGAACAATTCTCATTTTGGTTAAAAACGATAGTGTTGTATTTTTATTCCCTGGTTAACCCATATCTGTTGAGACGCATGGACACAATTTTTATCCAGTGTGAGTACAGTAGTAGAGTAGTACTTACAGTATACAGATGATCCTGACAAGTGCAGTCGTTCGTTGCTTCGTTCGTTGCCCTTATAGGAAATCATAATATGTAGACACTACTGTGAAAGTACTTAAATATTTCATAGCTTGCCACCGCCAGCAGCTTACGATATAATTATAATGTATAGGTAGGTCTCTATCTTTTCTTTCTCTGTATATATGAAATATATGCAAACTACTTTATGGAACTGTCTTAAACTGCATAGAGAAATCTTATAACTCTTTCTGTAGTGGTTCGTATGCAGATATGACTACAAACACTTTCGGAGGTATATTGGGCATAGCAGTAGTCGGTAGTTCTTGGGGAAACCTTTTAGTCTGGTTCGTTCTTCTGGTAGTGTACAATTTCCATTTGGCTTTACGTCTTGACTGCATGATTGTGTGAAAGAAGTCGAAGGAAGGAAGACGACAAAGAGGCAGAGTGAAGTCAACGAGGTGTCATAAAACATTTCTTGTTACTAACGTTTTTCTCGCGGAATCCCTGTTTTTCCTGTCCATCCGATTTACAGCTCACACAGTGGAGTTTCTTTGTTAAGTCCAATGTCTATAGAGAAAATGTACCTAAATACTGCTCTACATATTCTATTCTACGATACCCAATGGCCGTCTCAGTCACTCCACGTCAGAATAATGCGTAACAAGCAGAAATTCTTTTTCGCCACTTCCACATGTACAGCCAAAGAAACCTTCTACTTTTCCACACAAAGAAATCAATTGAAAAAAAACTCAGAATCTGAAGAATATACTTGAAATGCATAATCAAGTATAGAAAAACGAAACAAATCGATTTATTACATAATAATTATGTTACTCTTCATCCTTATAAAAAATATTAATTTATTTAACGAATAAAGTAGTACAGTCATTAAAATAATGACACTTCTAAAGGTAGAAATATATTTTATTTCGATTGGAATGTTTATTATTGCAGTAATAGTTTCAAGAGTGTGCGTCACAAGTAGACAAACGGAATGCATGAGTAAATTACAGCGAATAATTTAAAACTGGTTTTTCTGTGAAGTTTTGCTTTTAGTGCATAAATGATTAGCGTTGTTGTCGTCCAGTTTAGAAATATGGAAATATAATGGGAATGCACACTCCTGTGCCGTTTCTGAATGACTTTAGTTTCGACATGGTGTGTTTTTGAGCAGCGAGATTTGTTTGATGTTGAAATACTGTGTATCACATAAATGTAGCGTGGTTGTAGAAGACATAAGACGAAAATAAGTTTTCAATGACTGTGTTATGTAAATAAATAGTAAAATTGAACTTGGGTTGTATAAGGCACTCCGACGACAGTCCCGGTGAAGTCACAGTAATGTTCTTTCTGTGTATTATTGACATATTATGCAAATAAGGACATGCTCGTGCACTACAGCACAAATGAAGGTATCTACGCAGTTAAATTAAATGCGCTGGAGAATAATAAAATGAGAATGACATTGACTTGTTTTGTTTACTGACTTGGTGGGATGAAAGTAGAAAAGATTATTACACGTACAACACACACAGGAAAGAACCAAGTGAAAGATTAAGTTTGTCAAGGCTGATAATAGTAAAAGGAAAGGATCTTTGAGATATTCCATGTGAAATTACATCGCAGTAGTAAGTATTATAATAAACCATTTGCAACGGTGCAATAAAGTATCGTAAGAGTATTGTCAACTTCGACACGACAACAATAACTGTGACATCATCACATCAACTCTAAACACTGTGTTAATAGCGGTATAA